>CATIWQ010547588.1:0-19875 GCA_949673415.1 Euphorbia schlechtendalii | reverse complement strand
GTGCATGCTATAGCCCTTCGTAGTGGTCAATTATTAGATCAACCAAATCCTTCGGGTATGCCTTCTAATAATGATGTTATTGAAGTACCGGATGAATATCCGAGTAAATCTAATAATAGTGCAGGAGCGGATGAACAACCTAAATCCGGAAAGGTTAATCCCCCTCAACCACCATTTTCGAATAGGATGAAGAAGAATTATGAAGATAAGCAATTCATCGATTTCATCAACAACCTCAAAGGTCTGGAAATCAATCTTTCATTTATTGAAGCCATTACTCAGATTCTTAACTATGGTAAGTTTATCAAAGAACTTTTATCTCGAAAATATAGTTTAGAAGGAATATCAAAAGTATCATTAACTGAAGATTATAGTAAAATAATAACTGCTATAATGCCCACTAAACTAAAAGATCCAGAAAGTTTCACAATTTAATGTAAACTTGGAAACATTTCTTTTCCAAATTTGATCTTAGGGGCAGTATAAATCTTATGCCTTTATCAATCTTCAAATAATTGAAGCTTGATAACGAAGTTAAAAGCACAAATATGGTTTTGCAGCTGGCTAACCAGTCTATTAAGCATCCTTATGACATAATAGAAGATGTGCTAGTTAAAGTGGATAAATTTGTTTTCCCAACTGACTTTGTTGTGCTAGATTTTGCATATGATGAAAAGAGTCTTATAATTTTAGGAAGACCTTTTATGCATACTAGCAAAGCATTGATAGATGTTTTGAAAGGAAAAATTAAATTAAGGATAGGGGATGATAATGTTGAATTTAACATGGGTAAAACTGATAAATATCCTACGGATGAAGATATCTGCATGAAACTTGACTTGATTGATGCTTGCATCTAAGAGGTTGTTAAGCTAGATTTCATTCATGAATATGAAGTCAAGGGGTTGAAAAACTCCATTGACCCATAAATCTCTTATATTTTCCTAATATATATAGTATATTATAGTAGTATATTTCTATTTTTAAAGTATTTTAAATTAGTGTAGCTTTTAAATAAAATAAAAGAAAGAAGAAAATATTTTGGATTTTATCACATCGCGATCATGAACAATATCACGCTCGTGATCAGTTTGATTTAAACTCTCTATTTCTGAGTAAGAGGAAGTCACGATCGCGACTTACTCTCGCGATCGTGACCTATGCGATCTGCACAGTAGTTATTGCTATAACAACTATATTCTAACGGTTATATTTATAATATATCAGTTGGAAAGGAAATGATTATCCTAATTTCCCTATAAATAACCTCTTTTCATGTGTTGTTTTCACAAAAACTCTTATTCTTAATCTCAAAACTCTCAAAAATCAAGTTTTCTCTATTCTCCAAAACTTTCATTGTTGATTTCAATGGCTCCAAAACGGCTACAACAACTTCATCAAAAGGGAAGAAGAAATTGGTGAATTGACAAAATGAAGTTGGTTGTCCCTTTCTGGATTATAGTGATGAGGAAGTGGAAAGATATTTGAGAATCAAGAACTATGATTTTCATGGTACGCTTTTCTATGATCTTACTTTTACTATTGATGCTAGGATTCACGCAAAAATAGAGGAATATTTCTCGCTTTTTGTTTTGGAAAAGTTTGTGCTTATGCGATTTCCTTTATCAAGGAATGGGTCCTCGAGTTCTTGGTTACTGTTGCTGATGATTAGAATAGCTTAAAGAAGAAATTCAGGAATGGAGGTGAAGAATATATGTTCACTTCGATGGATTTGATCAATTGGTTTGGTTTAGGAGAGAATTATGATGAGATTGAAAAAGATGAAGATTATGAGTTAACAGACATTTGGATCGAGTTAATAGGATTGGATCGATACGATTTTAAGAACTCGTCCAACAAGAATAATCTGAGCAACAGTCTTCTCTACCTTCATAAGTTCATCTCTCAAAGTCTTTTCTTTTGACATGAAATAACTAAAGTGTCAATGAAAGACTTGGAAATATTAGATTGCGCAGTTTCGTAGTTTGTACCAAAGTTTTCGATGTACATTTTGGAATCCTTTGCTAGTCTTACTACACATAAAAAGGCTAGAGTTGGAGGCACAAATATGATTTGTGGGATAATTTTGGGAGTGAAAAATCAATTCCCATATCAATATAATCCAAGGGAGAAATTTAATTTTATGGGAGGAGTTTACATGAAGAGAGCGAGATTAGTTAAGGAAGAAGGAGGAAAATTTACATTTTTACCATATGGAGTAAGGATAAGGAAGCTTAGACCGACTCAAGAATTTACCTCTCAAGAAAACCGGCATGACGAAGAAGATGTTGAGGAAGTGCATTTCGAGAGTGGTAATTCAAGACAAGCCTCAGGAAGTACAAATGATACTTGGAGAGGAAAGTTCATGAAAGATGTCGACAAAGCATGCCTGGATATTGCCGCAATTCAACAAGATGTTCGTCAACTGACAAAATCCAATATTTCTTTGAACCGGAAATTAGATGCATATTTTAGAATGCAAAAGTTGGAAATCTCGCCGAGTCCACCAGATTTGAGTTCTGAAGAGTAAAACGGGGTCAATTTCTTTCTTTTATTTAATTTATTATTATAGTTGTGTGTACTTAGTTTTGATTTTTACAATGTCTCACAATGAGGACATCTATTTCTTTAGTGTAGGGGGGCATTTGTAAAAATACCATAAAATCCAAAAAAATTAAATAAAATATAAAAAACGAAGGTAATAAAATGCAACCACTGAGAGTGTTTTAGCTTCCTAGGTTACCTAAAAAGGCCTTGAGAGAAATTAATCAAAGTGTGCTTTCTATATCCTTTATACTTTATACTATGCTTAAGAGAAGGTAATATTCAAGTATGCATATAACACTTTTATGAAGATGTGATTCGGTTGACTCTCCATTAAGAACAAAAGTATGCAACTAAACTATATAAATTTCACATTACTAATTTGTGGGAAATTTCAAACTTCTACTTGAAATCTTTTGCAACTTGGGAATGTGGTACTCATTGCAATTGTCTTTCGCCAAATGTGGTACGAACTTGCCAACTTATACACTTCTGTTGAATTTACGTTGAGGACAAGGCAAAAGTTAAGTTTGGGGGTATGATAAGTGTAAAATTACACTTAATATCATATTAATTTTATACATTTAACACTATGAATTAAGTCATTTTTATACTTCATATAAAAGATTTCACATGGTAGTAGTTGTTTTTGATGTAAATGCAAATACTAGGTAAATCTTGAGAGTAAAATGATCTAAAGTGGAATTCTATGAAAAAAGAGTGAAAAAGGTATAAAAAGATGCGTGGAACTTAAAGATTTGGCTCAGGATCTAAACTGTTAAAGATAGGTGAAGTTGCAAGGAGAATTCTAAAGAAAAACTCAATTCATGGTAGAGACAATCATTCACGGTCGTGACTTGTATACTTCAGAAATAGAAGTCTGCTAATCAAAGATTCACAGCTCGACTTAAATATCGCGGTCATGACTTGGACTATTTTCTGGTTTTTCTTCTTAACTACTAACCGCTAGATAAGCATGATCATCCGCCATCAATCACCATCAACTATAAATGATGAGACACCTATCAGAAGTCAACCAATCATGAAAAGGTGCCCATCCATTGTGGATTATATCAAAGCTTCTCAACCAATCACAATGAAGAGATGCAATCATTCACCAATGGATACGACTCTGCGTATGGATAGACGCAACCCTTCGAACTCTATAAATAGGGCTCCAAACCTTACAATTTTGTGCATCACAGAGTGCAGAAGAGAGGGGTGAAAGATAGTGTATAGTGTATGGATAGAGAATAAATATCTAGTTTCGCTACATTCATAAGTGTTAGCGATAAAATGTTTAAGTGATTCGAATCCTTGTTTTGATCACTAGATTTCTCTATATTCTCAAGCGATTATTGTATAAGTGTACTTGCAAATCACTTATCAATAAAAGTTTTCGTTCTTCAATATTCGTTTGTTCGATATACGCAAAGAATAGCATCCTAGCGGAGGTTTTGTACTGGCCGAGACCAAATTCAAAGCAGACGTAGGAATTGCGGGAATTGACGACTCCCATTAAAAAGTGGATACGGTTTGATCAACTTTAGCTCTCATTTGCATACCTTACAACTTTGCTTTGCTTTCTACTTATACTTTCCATTTTGAAGTTTATGATATGTCTATGTGTCATAATGCGTATTTCGTGCTAAGTCTTTTATATTAATCAAGTTATATCAATTGGAGTTAATTTTAAGTGTAGTTTCGGGGTTAACAATATAGTGTATAATCACTGGATATGTGATATAATCACTGGATCTATGATATAACGCTATTTAGTGAGCCAACATTTTTGGAATGGTAACTTGTAAATGTGGCTATGTGGGAGTGACCCGTACTAAGCATAGTATTGACGTTGTCCAGGTTTATATAATTGTCTTAATTCATTTGCACTAGGTTTAGAAAAGTTATTTCATGTGTTGCTCTGCGACGAATCATTGAACATCTGAATATTTAGAACCGAGTTTGTTATATTAGTTTAGTAAATCGTAACATCTTTATTAAACTTGCATGTTTTCTCTGCTATACTTGTTCATAGGGAAAATCTCTATATTTAGATTCTCTAGTCTTCCACATCTATATTTACTCATTTTTCATTCTAATCTTCCTATCCAAAACTTCCAATCTATTTTTATTTTATTTACTCTGTTTTCCATTGTTGATCTTTAGACTTGGTCCCTTCCCTGTGGGTTTGATATCTTTTAAAACTACATCTCTACTATATACTTGTAGTTAACATCATTTTTCTATTTGATAAGAGGTACTAACAACACCTGTATTTTACGTGATAAAGTTTTTGGCACTATTATTGAGGATAAGCCTTTCAAAACAAGTGTAGCCAAATCTTGCAAACAAGTTATTAAACTTATCAGTAGAAAAGTGGAGAATAGTCCCGAATAACTTTGTGATGCCTGAACTAGTTCATTACGAGAGAGTGGGAGATCCTCGCTCACATATTAAGAATTATCAAATGGTCATAAGAGCATAGAATTTAATTGATGAGATTCTCACTCAAATTTTCATAACCACCTTGGGGGTTCCGACCGATGAGTGGTTTAATAATTTACCTAGTGAAATAGCAAGTGATTAACATCACCTGTCCGAGGCGTTCATCGAGAAGTATGGCTTTCATAGCCAAAGGAAGACTACAATCCAGAATCTCGAAGCCATAAGGCAAAGACCCAAAAAGACTTTCAAAGCCTTCTATGGTAAGTAGATGGCCGTGCAGTTCTTACTTAAGGATCCTCTCATCATTTCTAAGATGATAGTCAAATTGCTTAATGGTGAAATGTAATTTTATAAGGTGCAAATGGGAGATGATGAATTCTCGAATTATAATGAGGTCTATGTGAAGGCCGAGAAGCTTGAGAGGACTCATGGATTAGAGCATACCTTCGGGATTAGTTAACAAAAAAATTGGCATAGAAAGTCAAATGAGGTATCTAATACTGCTCCCACCCCCACAAAACCTAAGCAGTTTAACCTATGGACTATTTACAAAGATTCGAGAGCTCAAATTTCTTGATAATCTCAAACCCTTTGTGCATCCAAAACCAAATGAGTGGAAGAATTTATGCATGTATCACGTGGCTCAGGCTACCTCACTAACAATTTGCGAGCTCCTTCTACCCAATATTCAGAAGTTAGTTGCGAAGAAGAAGATTCATGCCCCCTCTTTGAAGCTGAATACCAAATATAACCCCCTACCCCAATTCAACAACTAGGTGGGAAAGGTTAATTTAGGCATGACCCCCGAGTATTTTTTCGCCAACTTAAAAGGGTAAGTGAGGAAGAGGTGCAACAAGTAATGGTGGTGGGGACTAGCTTTCCCCCTAACTATGCTATTGAAGCATTAGTTGAAGAAGCAGGCTCTGGGGTTGGCCAAGCTCTGCCAAAGTCTCCTGAGCCAAGTTTCAGTTTGGTCGATGTTCCAATTTGCAAAGGGAAGGGATTTCCCACCTTCCACATTATTTGATTTGAGGCCATCCTTAAAGTCAAGGCCTTTCTGATTTGGCATTGGCAACACTATTCTAGTGCTCATTAGATGGGATGGCTTTGGAATGGTACATGACCTAGCTTGGGGATATGAAGTTGAAATGGGAGGGGCTATCCCAAGAGTTTCACTTTCAATTTATCTATAATGAGAAGCCAAGGATCAACATACACAAGCTCCGTAATAGTTGGTAGAGGCATGTAGAGTCTTTTAACTCTTACTAATGGATGGATCTCAAGGTGCTACTCCACCTAGGCATGGTTTCAAAATAGAGTCCATCTTTCGGATAGATGGCATGCTTCTCCAATACTTCCAGTATCTAGAGGTTGAGAACTTTGAGAGTTATGCGAGATATTTTTGAGATGACTAGAAGCTTGAGCGCATTAACGTGGAAAGGCATCAAAGGGTGAATGAAGTAGGGATGAGAATCTCCTCAAACTTTATCTTTGACATGCTCTGGAAGTATAATCCGAGAGTGAATTATTTGGCCTAGGGACCGATGATTAAAGAAGAGCCTATCATTGAAATCTTGAGTGGGGAAGAATTTGTTGATGTGGTAGGCGGTGGCAAGCTTACCATGATAGATATTGATAGTTATGTTCTAAAGTCTAATAAGAAGAAAATTTTGAAAGTCGAAGAAGTGGGCACGGTTAGCATGGGGACTATCAATATTGTCAACTATGAACTCAAGGATGTCTCCATGTTGCATCCTATTCCAATCTATCATGTCCAAACTATCATGTAAACTTGGGTTTTAAAAGAAGGAGTATTAAGAGTTACAAGAAGTGGCCATGATTACCAACCCGAAAGAAATGACCAAGCTAAGGCTAAGCAGTTGAGGAGGGACACGGAGCTCACCTTTGATGATTATCATCACCATATGAAATTTAAAGAAGCAACTCTCAAGGTTTACTCTTTATTCAATCAACTTAAGAACACTCAAGCCAAATTCAGTATTTGGCAGCTTCTCATCCTCTCTAACGCCCATTGAAGAGGCATCGTACAAAAACTACTGGAGATGGATGCAACTGCGACCACATCATTGAGATGCTTTCAGTAATAGGCCAGGGGTTTTTAACTAAAGAGAAGCTGGGAGGGATTAGCTTTAACTTATCTTATCTCCCCCTGAATTTCACAAGCATAACAAGGCCCTTTTTATTCGGGTCTAAATCTTTGAGCATGAGATCCCCTATGTAATGGTGGATGACGGATATACACTCAATATCTGCCCTCTTAAGGTCCTCCCTCATCTAGGCCTTAATGAGTTAATGCTAGCAAGATCCACCACTATTATCTAAGCTTATGATGATATAAAAAGGGGAGTGGTCAGAAAATTCAAAACTAAGGTCACCGTGGGTGAAGTAAAGGCTCGGGTTGTATTCACTGTCCTTGATATTCCAATAACCTACACGTTACTTTTGGGTAGGCCAAGGATTCATTCAATTGGAGCTGTACCATCCATGCTACTCCAAAAAAAAAAGCTTTATCATCATGGGAAGGTAGTGAGTATTGAAGCTGATGAGGAGTCAATGCTAGCCACTGGGCTATTGAGGAGAATGAATCGGCCCTCCGTGTGGCCATAGTTAGTAAAGGGAAGAAGAAGGTTCCTACTAGTTACCTCCATTTTTAGCCAAGTATGGGCAAGCTAATCAAGAATTTTGTCTACACCACCCCTATCAAGGGCTAGGGTAAAAAGCACTAACGTATTTTGGAAGCTATCGAGCCTAAGCTTCTTGTCCCTCGATTTTAAGTCGACTTTGTCCAACTGCGGAAACAAATTCTGTAGCACATGGTGAGCATCTACGAGAGGGGCAAAATGCCTTATGCTAGCTAGGTGGAGCTTGTGGAACATGAAGGCTAGATGTGGTCAGGATTTGAGATCTTTAATAATGTCTTCAACTTCGAGAGCTGTTGTATGTTGGGACAAGAGGAGCCCTAAGAGGAACCCCCTATTCCCCATTCTCCTACTATCAACCGTGGGAAAGGAAAGACAATCATGGGGGTTAATGAATGTGAAAAGACTCATGAGCAAGCACTTGATAATATTCCTCCCAGTGATATGAATGAGGCAATCGAAGTTGTTGTAGAGGCTCACACCTACTCTCTTGGTGTTTTGATAAAGAGAGGATGGATATATGTGTATACATATATATATTAAATAAAAAGAAAAAAAATAAAAGAAAAAGAAAATGAAAGATATAAACGGGAAATAAGAAAGGGTACTTGAATAGTATTATAATATGGTCCAAATGCATAATGGTACTTGAATAGTACTACAATATAGGCCAAATGCGCAATTGAAGGGGTGAATTTCCCCTATAAATAGAGGGACTTTTTAACAGAAAAGGGGGATCGAAAAAAATACAAAAATGTTGTTTTCTCCATCTATTTCTTCTTCTAAAAATCCTCAGATAGTCTTGTGTCTAAAATAAATTTAAAGCTCGAGTCTGATTATCTTTTGGATAAATAAACATTTATTTTCCACACAAACACTACTGTAAAACTAACGAAGAACGCTCCCAGAGATCATACGGATAAGTCGAAGTGGATTAACATCGAAAGGGTAAGCCTCTGAGTTCCTAGAGCTGATATTTTGTGCTTATTGTATTCTTGTCTACTGTATTTGACATGTGGACCTAGGTATTATTTTACTTCCTTTTTATTACGTAAATATTGTTGTAATTCTTCTTCTTCTTCTTCTTTTATTTCTTTTATTTAATGGAGATATCAAGTAGAATACCCCCATGAAGGGAATACAAATTATTCCCAGATAACAGGCCTCACACCTTGCTATGCGATCATTTTCACTAATAAAAAAAGACCAACATATGTGTTAATAAAAATGATTCTTTTTACTTAAAATAAGAATTTTCAATCATCGATATTTTTAATTAGGCCATAAGGGTCTCGTCGAAATCTAATCGATCAGACATGTAAATATTGTGATATATCATATGCTAAATGCTGTAGATGCAGGTTAGATGTATGCCTAGGATTTATTTTCCTTCGGGTATTGCAAATATTTTTACGGAAATTGTAATTAATAGATTAGGCGGGCGGTTGCATCCCTCGAGGTTATGTAATTTTTAAGCTTTACTTTTCTGCATTTATTTACTACTTTATGTATGGATTTACTAATTTCTGAATATACGTGAATCATGCATAATAACTCTAACAATGACATAAGTGCAAATATGCAAAATTAAGAAATACGATTTTCAATAGATGTAATATAATGTGATCAAATAAGAAATAAGTAACTTATCTTGAACCCGAATCTATGACTCTTAGTGGGCCATCCCCCAGACGTTAAGCCTCACAGGACTCTAATTCCTGGAAAGAGCTAATCTAGGTGGCGACTCTACACTAAGAGATGGCAGATTCAGGCTTGAATGATCTAAAATGTTTTCTCTTTCTCAATCAAGCTTCCCGGGTCCACGACCCGGTACTTTTTTTAAACACCCCGATGGACCATGCCTCTCATCACCGCACGCTCTCAACCCATCGCTACGTGTTGTCCGCTCACAGTGGTGACTCGGCTAGGGATTTTTTCTAAAAACTTGTTTTTTCAAAGAATTTAGATTTTGGATAAGTACCGAAAATTATTGATCACATTATTCTATTTTCTCTTAATTATGACATATTTATAAATTTGCATTGCAATAGAAGGGATTAGCCTATAAGTCTAAGGTACCCCTATTACCGTGAAGCTTTCTCTTGTACTAATCTTCCTCCCTGAGAAAGGATAGTACATGAGCGAGTGGAGCACTTATTGCCATATCGCATGTACCTCCCTCGTTAGAACCCATTTGTGGAGAGGCTTGGAGTGTATTTTAGTGAAACAAGAACCTTCTACATCAACAACCAATTTACAAACCACATGTAAATAAACCTTAGGCATTTTCTCTAGGGTGTTACCCAAAAAAACGACCATGCATTATATTTTTCTTACAGGTTCGCTCCTTAGTATCTTCATGGTACTAAGATGAACCAAACTTAGGATAGAGACTAACCAAAAACCCTACAAACGGGAGTTATATTGTTGGAAGTTTGGACATTGCATGCTATGTGTTATGTACTTATTATTGTACAAATGTCATGCTAGCTACGAATTTCAGTGCAGACACTTTAACGCACACACTCATCATGTTAATATGATAAAACATAACATCTTCTCATCATCATACTTAGGATTAGTTGACACTCGAGATTGTGTCACATTCACCCCAATCTGCATGATGTCCACTTAGCATCCGACACTCATCCCACAAGGGGTAATATCACATCCCACACATTACCTATGAAATGGCCATTCGACACCCACATCATAGCCCAAATGGGGCAAAAAGCTACCCAAACAATTTTTCCCACATAGCGTGATATCCTTGCTAACATCCGAACCTAAGCCCACACGTGGCGAACTTATTTCATGCATAGTATGATCCTCTACTTGTGTATCTTAGCTTGGAAAAGGCCTACTCATCGCTTGGTTCATGTTTCTCCAATAGTGGCCAATCTGGAGGGGTTTTCATGCACTGGCTCAAGTGAGGACTCGGGTTCAGACTCGGTATCTATTCAACGCATGCTTGTCATGGCCAATCCATAAAAAGAGGGAGCGGGGGAGGCCTTGTCCTTACGGGATAAAACTCGCAGACACATAAATCATCTATGAGCGCTGAGATTACAGCTACCTTGAATGCCTTTGCCAACAGCGAACAGCTATCATCGCTCATTTGCCAGCACATCGGAAGGGCTCAAATTGCAATGTACAACCCGGAGGTCACCCTTAACAATGGCAATCCAATTAGACAGCCTGAAATAGGGGGACCTCGAACCTCACACATGGTTCCCCTAGCTCCAACTGCCTCTTACCAGTTCGGGGCAGGATAAAGTCATCCTAGTCAGCCAATGTTCACACTAGGGCCTTTTTATCAAGGAATGACCCAACAGCCTATTCCTAACTGGAGTACGCTCGTCGCCTCATAGTTCTAGGCACCTGAAATGCCCCATTATGTGGCATTTCCCCAAGGGCAATATAGCTCTTCTCCAAGCATAAAGAACGTCATCCTCCAACAACCAAGAATGGAGGAACTATGGCAACAATTTTTGGCCACTCATGGTGATCATCTCATGAATTCATACCTTGCGCAGCCTATAATCGGGGATGAAGACAACTTGCCCCCAAAATTTTTGTTGCCACAAATTGAAAAGTATGTGGGATCTGGAGACCTGCACGCTCACTTAATGCTTTATCAGACAGTGATGAGAGAGTTAAGGGTTAGTGAACGGATGATGGAAAAGCTCTTTGTCATCACCTTGGGCCATCCAATCAATGAATGGTACAGCCACCATCCATTGGATATAGCTACCGATTAGCCTTGCTTAGGCAATGATGGGGCATTATGGTTTCAACTCTCAGATGGAAACCACGATGCAACATCTGGAGGCGATAAGGAAAAGGCAGGGTGAGAGCTTCAAATCCTACTATGTGCATTGGATGGCCACACAGGTTAGGCTTAAGGATCGCTTAAGTCTACCAGAAATGATAACCAAGCTTCTAGATGGTGCACTACTCATACAGGAACAAGTTTGGGTTAGACATCTTCTCTAGCTATCAAGAAGTGTTTGAGAAGGCAGAGAGGATGGAGCAATTTTAATCCATGGACACTTCTGGGGGACTCCAGCATCAATGGATGATTATATAATAATTTAGCTTTCAGCTACTTTGCCCACAAGGCTTTTGAAATTCTAAATAAATTGAACTTTGTTTATTTTCTTGATACTCTATTAATGGCATCACACATTCTCATAAGCATATACATAATACCTTTAGCACATGTGACACATCATGTCATGAAATTAATTTGGGTATAAATGGATTCCCCACAATTACAATAAATTCAAATGATTTGACTCTTGAGAGAAAGTGAGAGATAAACACATGTACTTAGACAAGGCGTGATAGCATTTTCTTCATCCTATAAAGATGTAAGATCAATAGAAAGATCTCCAAGCATGAAACTTCCACTGACTTAGTCAATCAAGAGAATGAAGCATGCAAAGATAAAAAAGATCGAAGCAAGAATAAGGCCAAAATGTCAACAAAGCAAATTAAGACCAAACAACTGGCATAATGTCATAAAGGAGTTAGATAGTTGAGCACGTCAACAACTCCATTACACGGTTAACCACCATTTGTAGGGCAATCAAGAAATAATCAAAGCCCTAGAAAAGTCCAAATAGATGGCACAACACTAAAGATAAAAAGGATTCAGATCGTTGAACGCGTCAACAACTCCATCATGATACGTGTATAATTACACTTATTATTATAATAATTTTACACATTAAACATTATAGTTTAAGTCATTTTTATACTTCATATAAAAGATTTTATGTGGTATGTAGTTATTTTTTATGCAAATGCAGATACTAGGTAAATCTTGAAAGTAAAATGATCAAAAGTGGAATTCTATGAAAAAAGAGTGAAAAAGGTGCAAAAAGATGTATGGAACCAAAGGATTGGTAAAGGACCGAAGATGTCAAAGATCGGTAGAAATCGCGAAGAGGATTCATGTGAAAAAGGCATGTCACAATCATGACACACATATCGCGGTCGTGACTTGTTAACTTTCACAATAGAAAGATGCCAATCAAGTGCTCACGGTCGCAACATATATTCGTAATCATGACCTTGATGGTTTTTGGTCAACTCTTATCTTCTTTCAAATGCTGGATAAAATCAATCAATTGCCATCAACTTTCAAATGAATAGACACCTATTGGAATTCAACCAATCATGATAGGTGGCCATCCATTGTGGATAAGGTCAAAGCCTTTCATCCAATCACAAAGAAGTGATGCAATCTTTCTCCAATGGACACGACTTTTCTTCTAGATGGATGCAACCCTTCGTACTCTATAAATATGGCTCCAAACTTCATCATTTTCATGATAATTGGTGTGTGTGAGCAAAGTGTAGAATTATATGGTGTGAACATAGTTCTAGAGAGAAAATTGTATAGTTTTCGCTTCTTTCTAATTTAGCGAGAAAATGTATAAGTGATTCGAACATTATTTCGATCACTAGATTTCTCTACATGTTCGAGTGATTGTTGTATAAGTGTAATTGCAAATCACTTATCAATAAAAGCTTTCATTCTTCAATATTCTTTTGTTTAATATTCACAAAGAATAGCATCTAAGCAAAGGTTCTGTACTAGTTGAGACCGAATTCAAAGCAGAAGCAAGAATTGTGGGAATTGATGACTCCCATTAAAGAGTGGATACGGTTTAATCAACTTTGGCTTTCACTTGCATACCTTACAACTTTGCTTTGCTTTCTACTTATACTTTTTATTTCGAAGTTTATGATATGTCTATGTGTCATAATGCCTATTTCGTATTGAGTCTTTTATATTAATCAAGTTATATGCTTTTGAGTTAAATTTAAGAGTAGTTTCGGGGTTAATGAGATTGTGTATAATCACTGGATCTGTGATTATAACACTGTTTAGTGGGCCAACATTTTTGGAATGGTAACTTGCTAAATGTGGCTATGTGAGAGCGACCCGTACTAAGCATAGTAATATTATTATCCAGGTTTATATAATTGTCTTAACTTGTTTGCACTAGATTTAGAAATGTCATTTCATGTGTTGCTCTGGGGTAAATAATTGAATATCTGAGTATCTAGAACCGAATTTTTTAAAGTAGTCTAGTGTACATAATATCTTTGATAATTTTGCATGTTTTCTTTGCTATACTTATTCATCGTGTTAAACTATAATGATTCCTTCTACTCTAATCCATCTATTCTATTATCCATTTAACTACCAATCCAACCCACCAAAATAAAACCAAACTATTTTATTTTTCCTTGTTACATTCCTCTTATTGATCTTTAGAGCTGGATCCTTCTCTATGGAATCGATATCTTTTAAAACAACATCGCAACTGTATACTTACAATTATCATCATTTTTCTATTTGATATATGGTATTGACAACACCTATACTTTAAAACCAAAATCTTGCGAACAAGTTATTAAACTTATTAGTAGAAAAGTGGTGAACAAGTTTTTGGCGTCGTTGCCGGGGAAGGCAATTGCGTTTTAGAAATCAAATTATCGGAGAACGGGCAATTATATTTTTATTATATTTCAATTAGATTTATTTTTATTTTTGTTTTTAGTTTTCCATGTTTATATATAGTTATTAACATATTTTTCTTTCTTATTCATTGAGTTTTCTTTCTAGTGTGTGCATGCCAAGTACACGTAGTTCGGAAGAAAGTTTGGCATCTTTCAAATTAGAAATAGAAAGATTTGGTAAGACAAGGAAACAGAAATATAAGAGAAAAGTAAGAAGGATGGCTGTCGATCAAGACCAAGTTGAAAATCAAAATATAGATCCAGTTCCGCCTCAACCAAGGCTCATGGATTATGTTATTCCAACCATCAATGGTAACAATCAAGGAATTGCTAGACAGTAAATTGCAGCAAATCAATTTGAAATAAAACCAGCATTACTTCAAATGATTAGCAACAATGTGCAATACTATGGTCTACCCAATGAAAATATGAATTACCACATTGCAAACTTTTTAGAAGTCTGTGATACTTTCAAAATGCCTAATGTTCTTGATGAAGTAGTTAAACTTCGGTTATTCCCATTTACGCTTTGTGATAAAGCGAAAGTTTGGTTGAATTCATTACCCCCAAATTGAATCACTAGTTGGAACCAATTAGCTGAAGCCTTTCTGACTAAATATTTTCCTTTAGCAAAAACCACAACACTCATTAAAGAAATCACTTCCTTTACCCAGAAAGATAGTGAATCCTTATACAAAGCTTGGGAACATTATAAGGAACTTCAGCGAGTTTGTCCTAATCATGGTTTACGTCAAAATGTGATTATACAAACTTTCTACTATAGAATAAATCATGTAACAAGATAAGCGATTGATGTTATGGCTACGGGATCTCTTATGAAGAAAACTAGTCAAGAAGCATTTGATCTTTTAGAAGATATGGCAAGTAACAATAGTATGTGGCCAGTGGAGAGAGTACAAGTAAGTATTACTAATCCTACTGATTCGCATGCTGCATCTACATCCTCTAGTTCAATTAAAAAGGTCAATGAATTAGATTCTATTACTGTTATACAAGCACAAATATCTAATTTACCTAATAAGATAGATAATATGCATATAAGTAAGAATAACCCTTTGACATATGAAAATTTTTGTCAAATCAGACACATTGCTTTGGAGTGTAACTTTAACCCATGTGTAGGGGAGCAATTAAGTTATGTTCAAAGTCAAGCAAATTCTTATGGTAATAATGGAAATAACTATAGGAATTCTAATTGGAAGTATGGTGTTAATCAACAAAAGAATTGCCAGAGTACTGATAGAATAGGGCAATTAACAAGTAAAATAGACAAGTTTCTAGAGGGAGTTTGTAATAAGCAATCAGAGTTGGAAGAATGTAACAAAAAGTTAGAGAATAAGATGGATCAAATGTTTAAAAATCAATCATCTTCCATTCATAATTTGGAAATACAAGTTGGTAAATTAGCAAATACTATTCCATCTAGAGGAAAAGGCCATCTACCTTGTAACACAAAAGGAAATCCTAAGGTTAATGTGCATGCTATAGCCCTTTGTAGTGGTAAATTACTAGATGAACCAAATCCTTTGGGTATGCTTGCAAATGATGATGTTGTTGAAGTGCTGGACGATTATCCGAGTAAATCTAATGATAAGGTAGGAGTGGATGAACAACCTAAATCCGGAAAGGTTAATCCTCCTCAACCACCATTTCCACATAGAATGAAGAAGAAAAATGAGGATAAACAATTCATCGAATTCATCAACAAACTTAAAGGTCTGGAAATCAATCTCTCATTCATTGAAGCCATTACTCAGATTCCTAACTATGGTAAGTTTATCAAAGAACTTTTATCTCGTAAATATAGTTTAGAAGGAATATCTAAAGTATCTTTAGCTGAAGATTGTAGCAAAATAATAACCCCTACAATTCCCACTAAACTTAAAGATCCAAGAAGTTTCACAAATCCGTGCAAACTTGGAAACATTTCTTTTCCAAAATGTTTATGTGATCTTGGGGCTAGTATAAACCTTGTGCCTTTATCAATTTTCAAAGAGTTGAAGCTTGATGATGAAGTTAAAAGGATAAATATGGTCTTGCAATTGGTCGACCAGTCTATTAAACGTCCTTATGGCATAATAGAAGATGTGCTAGTTAAGGTGGATAAATTTTTTTTCTAACAAACTTTGTTGTGCTAGATTTTGCATATGATGAAAAGTGTCCTATAATCTTAGGAAGACCTTTTATGTATACTGGCAAAGCATTAATAGATGTTTCGAAAGGAAAAATTAAGTTAAGGATAGGTAATGATACAGTTGAATTTAACATGGGTAAAGTTGATAAATACCCAATGGATGAAGATATATGTATGAAACTTGACTTGATTGATGCTTGCATCCAAAGTTATATTTCATCCATGAATAAGAAATCGAGGGGTTGAATAACTCCATCGATACTTAAATCTCTTATATTTTCCTAAAATTTATAGTATAATATAGTAGTGTATTTTTATGTATTAGTGTAGTTTTTCAAATAAAAGAAAAGAAAAAAAACTTTTGGATTTTAACATATCACGACCGTGACCTGTATCGGGCTCTTGATCAATTTGATATAAACTCTCTGTTTCTGTATAAGGAGAGTCAGGATCGCAACTAACCTTCATGATGGTGACCCGTGTGATCTGCACAGCAGTTACTGCTGTAACAGCTATATTTTAACGGTTATTTTTAATATATATCCTTTGAAAAAGCAATTAATACCCTATATTCTATTACATGACCTCTTATCTAGTTTGTTTTCAAAAAAACTCTTTTTCATGATCTTAATCCTTTAAAAAAATACATTTTCTATCTTTCAAATCTGCGTTCAAAATTCATGAATTCCATTATAATGGTACCAAAAATCAACATCATCAAAGAGGAAGATCAAAGTGGTGAATCGATAAAATGAAGTTGGTTGTCCCTTTCCAATCTATAATGACGAAGAAGTTGAAAGATACTTGAGAATCAAGAACTTCAATTTTCACGGTACGATTTTCTACTATCCTACTTTTTCTATTGATGTTGGGATTCATGCGGAAGTAGAGGTGTATTTTTCGCTGTTTGGATTGGAGAAGTTAGTGAATATGCGATTTCCTTTTATCGAGGAATGGGTCCTCAGTTCTTGGTTACGGTTGCTGAAGATGGGAATATCTTGAAAAAGAAATTCAGGAATGATGGAGAAGAATATAAATTCACAATGATGGATTTAATCAAAATGGCTTGGTTTGGGAGCAAATTTTGATGAGATTGAGAAAGATGAAGATTATGAATTAACAGATGTTTGGAATGAGTTAACGGGATTGGATAGATAATATGTAAAAAACTCATCCAACAAAAACATCCGAAGTAATAGCCTACTCTACCTTCATAAATTTATTTCTCAAAGTCTTTTCTTTTGACATGAAACAACTAAAGTGTCAATGAAAGACTTGGAAATATTGGAGAGTGCAGTTTCGACCAAAGTTTCTGATGTATATTTTGGAATCCATCACTAGTCTGACTACACATACAAATGCTAGAGTTGGAGGCACAAATACAATTTGTGGGATAATTTTGGGGGTGAAGAATCGATTACCGTACTAGTATAATACAAATTTAAAATTTAATTTTGTGGGAGGAATGTATATGAAGAGAGCAGGATTGGTTAAGGAAGAAGGAGGAAAGTTTATGTTTCTACCATATACAGTAAGGGTAAGAAAGATTAGATCGATGCAAGAATCTACTACTTGAGAAAACCAACCAGACGAAGAAGATGTTGAAGAATTTCAGTTCGAAAGTAGTAATTCAAAGGCAATCCTCGGGAAGTACAAATGGTACTTGAAGAGGAAAGTTCGTAAAAGATGTCGACTAAGCATGCTTAGACATAGCAACAATAAAGCAAGATGTTCGTCAACTGACAAAATCAAATATTTCATTGAACCAAAAGTTGAATACATATTTAAGAATGCAGAATTTGGAAATCTCACCGAGCCCTCCAGATTCAAGTTCCAAAGAATAAAATGGGTTCAAATTCTTTTTCTTTTATTTAATTTTATTTTCTTTTCTGTTGCGTGTTTTAGACTAGTTGCTTGTTCTTATATTTTTAATTGAATAAAGTCTTCCACAATGAGGACAATGTGTTCTTTAGTGTGGGGGGCAATTGTAAATCCAAAAATCCAAAAAAATTGAATAAAATGAAAAAATTGAAGAATTTGAAAATTTTTGTTATTTATACATTATCCATTCTTATACTTTAGTAACATTTGTCCAAGGTTATTATGAGTGTTAGTTATTACAAGTTTGATGTTAGTAGAAAATTTGAGCACATGTTGAAATTGAGCGTTTTTAGCACAACATTTATCAATTTAGCAAGGATGAGTGGTGAGTAACATTCGAAAGAAACATTCCAAGTAAGTTTTGATATATATTTCAATGCAACATGAATTAGTATAAGTTATATAGTTTTAGTTTAATGCTTCCGATAAGTTAGGTGGAGTAATATATGAGTTTTTTATTCTTACTATGAGTTTTATATGCAAATCATGAATAAGTCCTATAAGTATTGAGTGTGTTTAAGGTGTTGGGAAACTATAGCCATAATACTGTGAAATTGATCAATAAAGGATGAGGGTATTAAGAGTGAAAAATCAAAAGAATGAGAAGATAACCAATGAGTTATGAAAAAGGTGAGGAATGGTACGAAGCAAAAACTGCAACCATTCATTGAGTGAAAAAAGAAAAATAGCATAGCTCGAAAAATGGGTGCAAAGTACAAAGTACTTCAAAAATATATGCTTAAAAGAAAAACTGAGAGAGTGGGATGGAGCATAAAATGCAACCACTGAAAAAAGGGGAGAGTGGTATGGAGCATAAAATGCAACCACTAAGAGTGTTTTTAGCATCCTGTGTTACCTAAAAATGTCTTGAGAGAAAATTATTCAAAGTGTACTTTTTATGTCCTTTGTACTTTATACTATGCTTAAGAGAAGGAAATATTCGAGTATGCATATAACGCTTTTATGAAGATGCGATTTGGTTGAACCTCCATTAAGATCAAAGGTATGCAACTAAATTATATAAATTGCACATTACTAATTTGTGGGAAATTTCGGACTTTTACTTGAATCTTATGCAGCATGGGAATGTGGTATTCACTGCAATAGTCTTTCGCCAAATGAGGTAGGAACTTGAATAATATTATATACACTTCTATTGAATTTACCTTAAGGACAAGGAAAAAGTTAAGTGTGGGGGTGTGATAAGTGTATAATTACACTTATTATTATAATAATTTTACAAATTAAACATTATAGTTTAAGTTATTTTTATACTTCATATAAAAGATTACACATGGTATGTAGTTATTTTTTATGCAAATAAAGATACTAGGTGAATCATGGAAGTAAAATAATCAAAAGTGGAATTCTATGAAAAAAGAGTGAAAAAGGTGCAAAAAGATGCGTGGAACCAAATGATATGGCAAAGGATCGAAGATGTCAAAGATCGGTAGAAATCATGAAGAGGATTCATGTGTAAAAGGCATGTCACGATCGTGACAAACATATCGTGGTTGCGATTTGTTAACTTTCCCAATAGAAAGATGTCAATCAAGTGTTCATAATCATGACATTTATTCGAGATCGCGACCTTGACGGTTTTTTGTCAACTCTTATCTTCTTTCAACCACCGGATAAAATCGATCAACC
>CATIWQ010547482.1:0-53827 GCA_949673415.1 Euphorbia schlechtendalii | reverse complement strand
GATCAACTTTAGCTTTCACTTGCATACCTTACAACTTTGCTTTGCTTTCTACTTATACTTTCTATTTCGAAGTTTATGATATGTCTATGTGTCATAATGTGTATTTCGTGTTGAGTCTCTTATATTAATCAAGTTATATGCGTTGGAGTTAATTTTAAGAGTAGTTTCGAGGTTAACAATATCGTGTATAATCACTGGATCTATGATATAACGCTATTTAGTGAGCCAACATTTTTGGAATGGTAACTTGCTAAATATGGCTTTGTGAGAGCGACTCGTACTAAGCATTGTATTGACGTTGTCTAGGTTTATATAATTGTCTTAATTCATTTGCGGTGAATAATTGAATATTTGAGTGTCTAGAACCGAGTCTGTTAAATTAATCTAGTGAACATAATAACTTCGATGATTTTGCATATTTTCTTTGCTATACTTGTTCATAGGGAAAATCTATATACTTTTTATCTATTCTAATCTTTCATTCATTTGTCTATTCATCCATCATTCCAATCCTCCTTTCCTAAACTTTACATTATTTTATTTTATTTTCTTTTTATTCTACTTCCCTATTTGATCTTTAGAACTAGTCCTTTCCTGTGGGATCGATATCTTTTAAAACTACATTGCAACTGTATACTTGCAATTATCATCATTTTTCTATTTGATAAGAGGTACTGACAACACCTATACTTTACGTGAACAAGTTCTTGGCATCATTGATATTTAGCCAAACTCTTCGAGTAAAAGTTATTAAACTTATCAGTAGAAAAGTGGTGAACAAGTTTTTGGAGCCGTTGCCGGGGAAAGCAAGTGCGTTCTACAGATCGAATTGTCCGGGGAAGGAAATTATATTTAATACATTTGTTTTTCTAAGTTTTTCTAGGTACAAAGTCTAAAATTTGAAGAATTTGAGGAATTAAAGAAGTTCGTGACCGCGACATAGAGCTCGCGCTCGTGACGTTATACAGCAAAACCTTCTGTTCTTGTTTTGAAGGAAATCACGATTGTGACAGGCCATCGCGATCACAACATGGGCTCTGGATTCTCCTTCTCAATAGAGCGGGTTTTCTCTTTACTTTTCTTTTTCAAACTTTTTAGACTAGTTAGTTGTTTGTTTAGTTTTTCATTGTTAATAAAATCTCTCACAATGAGGACATTGTGTTCTTTAGTGTGGGGGGACATTTGTAAAAAAATCCAAAAAAAATTGAATAAAATTAAAAAATCGAAGAATCTAAAAATTTTTGTTGATTTTCGTGTCAATTAATACATTATCATGTCTTATACTTTACTTACAAATGTCTAAGGTTATTGTGAGTGTTAGGTATTACAAGTTTGATGTTAGTGCACAACATTTACCAAATTGGCAAGGATGAGTGGTGAGTAACATTCGAAAGCAACATTCCAAGTAAGTTATGATTTATATTTCAATGCAACATGAATTAGTATAAGTTATATAGTTTTGGTTTAATGCTTTCGATAAGTTTAAGTGGAGTAATATCTAATGGTATTCTTACTATGAGTTTTATATGCAAATCTCGAATATGTCCTATAAGTATTAAGTATGTTTAGAGTGTTAGGAAACTATAGCCATAATACTTTGAAATTGATCAATAAAGGATGAGGATATTAATGAAAAATCAAAAGAAAGAGAGGATAACCAATGAGTTATGCAAAAGGTGAGGAATGGTACAGAGCAGAAACTGCAACCATTTATTGAGTGAAAAAAGAAAAGAAAAGCATAGCATGAAAAATGGGTGCAAAGTACAAAGTACTTCAAAAACATATGCTTAAAAGAAAAAAATGAGAGAGTGGTATGGAGCATAAAATGCAACCACTAAGAGTGCTTTAGCATCATAGGTTACCTAAAAATTTCTTGAGAGAAATTAATCAAATTTTGCTTTTTATGTCCTTTATACTTTATACTATGCGTAAGAGAATGTAATATTTGAGTATGCATATAACGCTTATATGAAGATGCGATTCGGTTAACTCTCCATTATGAACAAAGTTATGCAACTGAGCTATATAAATTGCACATTACTGATTTGTGGGAAATTTTGAACTTCTACTTGAAATCTTTTGCAACGTGGAATGTGGTACTCACTGCAGTAGTCTTTCACCAATAAGGTATAACTTTTTTACCAAATTTATACACTTCTGTTGAATTTACCTTGAGGACAAGGAAAATGTTAAGTGTGGGGGTATGATAAGTGTATAATTACACTTATTATCATTATAATTTTACACAATAAACACTATAGTTTAAGTCATTTTTACACTTCATATAAAAGATTTCGTGTGGTATGTAGTTCTTTTTGATGCAAATGTAGATACTAGGTAAATCTTGGGAGTAAAATGCACTAAAGTGGAATTCTATGAAAAAAGAGTGAAAAAGGTGCAAAATGATGTATGGAACTTGAAGATTTGGCTTAGAATCGAAGCTGTCAAAGATTGGTGAAGTTACAAGGAGATTTTTGAAGAAAACTCAATTCACGGTCGTGACAATACCTCACGGTCGTGAACTGTTCACTTCAGAAATAGAAGTCTGCCAATCAAAGGTTCACAGTCGCGAATCACATATCGCGGTCGTGATATGGACTATTTTCTGGTATTATCTTCTTAACTACCAACCGCCAGATAAGCATGATCAACCGCCATCAACTGCAAATGAACAAACACCTATCAGGAGTCAACCAATCATGAAAAGGTGCCCATCCATTGTAGATTGAATCAAAGCCTCTCAACCAATCACATTGCAGAGATTCAATCTTTAACCAATGGATGTGACTCTTTGTTTACATAGACGCAAACCTTTGAACTCTATAAGTAGGGCTCCAAACCTCACAAATTTCACGGCATTCAAGAAGTGCAACACCAGAGTGGAAAAGGTGGCATTAGAATTAGAAAAAGTGAGAGATATAGTTTATGTGTTGTTAGAATCGCTACGTTCGAAAGTGTTACTGAGAAAATGTTTAAGTGATTTGAATCCTTGTTTCGATCACTAGATTTCTCTACGTATTCGAGCGATTATTGTATAAGTGTACTTGCAAATCACTTATCAATAAAAGTTTTCATTCTTCAATATTCATTTGTTCGATATTCACAAAGAATAACATTCTAGCGGAGGTTCTGTACGGGTCGAGACAGAATTCAAAGCAGACGCAGGAATTGCGAGAATTGACGACTCCCATTAAAGAGTGGATATGGTTTGATCAATTTAGCTTTCACTTGCATACCTTACAAACTTTGCTTTGCTTTCTACTTATACTTTCTATTTTGAAGTTTATGATATGTCTATGTGTCATATTGCGTATTTCATGCTAAGTCTTTTATATTAATCAAGTTATATGCATTGGAGTTAATTTTAAGAGTAGTTTCGGGGTTAACGATATCATGTATAATCACTGGATCTGTAATATAATGATGTTTAGTGAGCCAATATTTTTGGAATGGTAACTTGCTAAATGTGGCTATGTGAGAGCGACCCATACTAAGCATAATATTGATGTTGTCCAAGTTTTCATAATTATCTTAATTCGTTTGCGCTAGACTTAGAAAAGCTATTTCATGTGTTGCTCTGCGGTGAATCGTTGAACATCTGAGTGTTTTGAACCGAGTCAGTTAGATAATCTAGAGAATCGAAACATCTTTGTTAAACTTGCATGTTTTCTCTGCTATACTTGTTCGTAATGAAAAATCTCTACGCTTAGAGTTTCTAATCTTCCACATCTATATTTTCTCAACTGTTCATTCTATTCTTCCTACCCAAAAATATTAATTCTATTTTTATTTCCTTTTTTTTATCTTTCCCTTCCATATCTTTAGACCTGGTTCCTTCCCTATGGGTTCGATATCTTTTAAAACTACATCGTAACTGTATACTTGCAGTTATCATCATTTTTCTATGTTATAAGAGGTATTGACAGCACCTACATTTATTTGTGAACAAGTTTTTAGCGCAGTTAATAGTCAACAGTTCACGAGATTTTGTAACCATTATTTATTAAACTTATTAGTAGAAAAGTGGCGAACAGCACGGACTATACGAAGTCCAATGACTGTAATAAGTCAGGGAAAGCGCGGATAGTAGGAAGTCCATTGACTGTAATAAGTAAGAGAAAATGCGGACTATAGAAACTTCATCGACTGTAATAAGTCAGAGAAAATGCGGACTGTAGGAAGTCCATTGATTGTAATATGTCAGAGAAAGTGAGAATTGTAGAAAATCCAATGACTTTAAAAAGTTGAAGA
Organism: Euphorbia schlechtendalii; assembly: GCA_949673415.1. Classification (NCBI taxonomy): domain Eukaryota; kingdom Viridiplantae; phylum Streptophyta; class Magnoliopsida; order Malpighiales; family Euphorbiaceae; genus Euphorbia; species Euphorbia schlechtendalii. The sequence goes on along the minus strand of CATIWQ010547482.1, from coordinate 49,576 downwards.
AAGCTTGGATTGTTGGAAGTCCAATGACTGTAATAAGTCAGAGAAAGCGTAGATTGTAGGAAGTCCATTGGTAGTAATAAGTTGAGAAAATGTGGACTATAGAAAGTCCATCGACTGTAATAACTTGTAGAAAGTTCAGACTGTAGAAATTCTGCTATGAGTCCTTCTTGTAAGTTGATTAATAAACTTTTTATGTATAGTTACAGACTAGCGGTAACAAGAGTGTCCTTGTTGAGGTTGGGCTATCGGAGGGCCATTCTATGCCACCCCCAAGTATTATAGAGGGTCGGGTAGCTACACCCATGGACACCACCTTTTCTCTCCTATTATTAGTCGAGGACACTACCCCTGTGGAGCTCTCAACCAGCCATCATATCCTGGGCTTCATCCCCTTAGGACTTCACACATGTGAGCTTCCTTCTTTCCCAGTCTCTTTGCATCTTTTACTTGCTTTTATCTTGATGTTTTATTTTTCCAGGTTCATCCAGCCGAGGCAGAGCGGATGGCGCATCAGTATATATCTGTGAGGGATTTGATCATCGCACAGAATAACACTATTGGGGTAAGACTTTTCACTTTTGCTCCTTTAGTTTTCGTTAGCTGCCTATGTGATGGATAGTACTTCATGCATAATGTGATTGAGATGATAGATTGTGCATGCATGTTCATGATATGGCATGTGATTTTTTATGATAGGTATTGCTCACGTTGGAGCGCTAGGATTGGTCTTCAGCGGAGGCTAGGGCTTGGGAGCTGGGGGACCGATTGGAGTTGTCGGAGGGCATCCTGAGGATGGAGAGGGATCTCTCCAAGGGTAAGGGCAAGGGCAAGAGCAAGGCACGGACCACGACTAGGGTTAGGAGTGTGGAGTTTGAAGAGCGGGCCTTCTCCAAGCAACTAAGGAGGATGAAGGCAATTGACACTTGGAGAGAGGCGTCTAGAGGATCTATTCTCCATCACGTGGATTTTGAGGATGATATCATGCGAGCAGGATCCAAAAGTCTCTTAGCGAGGAAGAGGAGGAGTCAGACGGTTCTACTGGCAGTGACTGAGCTATGCTTTATAGGTAGTTACCAAGTGTGGCCCTTCACCGTAGCTTTTTAATGTATTTTTATTATACTCCACCTCTGATACATTGGTGTTTGTATATTTTTCCACGTTTATTTGATTTAGATAGGGCGCATTTCTGCCCCTTTACATTTTTGGGCTTTCTTTCTTGACTATTTGTGGTTTAATTAGTTATGGGTGTAGAGGACTCAGTTCATCGGCTTAGATTATGGCTCTATCTAGACAGATGAGACAGACGAGTTTTATTATGGGTGGTTATCGAAGATCAAGTCTTTGGGTGATCCGGCAAGGCATTTTCACCCAACATTTGATTGGTCCAGATATGAGAGTGGGGTGGCACCCTTAGACTATACCAGGAGGGTGCATGTTGACTGGCGCCGTGATGGCCCTTTTGGTGGGTGCTGATGTCGTTTCCCTTTATTGAACATGCTATAGACTTATCGTACTTAGTTGAACTTGTATTGTAACCTATGCTTTATTAATCCTAAAACTCATGTTATTTACTTATGTAATGCTTACCATTGGCATACGCATATATTTAAATGGACACAATCATAATATTTAGCATGAATGACGTTTTCATTAATGAAATCAATCTAGGTAAAAAAGATTTGACTCCTGTCATTGGTTAGCCTATACAAGTCGAAAGGCTATGTTGTATAAAATGGCCCTCAATTTTACTAACTGACATGATGTATGCATTCTATACGTGATAACGCTTGAATCTGTCTTGGTTGAATGGGTTGACAAACTCATTACCATCCATGTCCATGATCTTCACTACTCCTTTGCCCATGACTCTTTTTACTATGAATGGTCCCTCCCAATTTGGTCAGAACTTTCCTCTGACATCCATGTTTGAAGGCCTTAGGTGTTTTAAGACTAAGTCTCCTACCTTTAATGGTTGCTTTTGATGTTTGACCTAGTTATTGTATGCTCTAGCCATCCTTTGTTGGTACATTTGTAGATGATCTAAAGCTTTCAAGCAATGCTCATCTATCATGTTGAGTTGCTCGAACCTAGCCCTGGCCTAATCCGACTCTTCCAACTTTTCTTCCAAGGCTACTCTGAGAGATCCTATCTCTAGCTACACTGGTAGAACCACCTCCATGTCGTAGATTAAGGAAAAGAGTGTTTGATTCATTGGAGACTTGTTGCTTGTTCGGTATCCCCAAACTACTAAGGGGAGTTTGTCTGCCCAATCCTTGTAGGTGACCACCATCTTGCTCAGGATATTATGGATTGATTTGTGCCCACGTCCACTGCTCCGTTAGCTTGGGGTCTATAAGGGGAGGAATGATGATATTCCACTCCATACTTCCTTATTAGCTCTACTGTTGCTCCTTGAAACTAGACTCCATTGTCAGATATAATATGGTGAGGCATACCGTACCACGCGAATATGTGTTTTTCTATGAACTTGGCCATTTTCTTAGCAATGATGATGGTGTAAGATTCGGCTTCCACCCACTTCGAGAAGTAATCAACTACCACCATGATAAACTTATGTCCGTTGGTAGAGGAAGGCTTGATCTCTCCAATTATATCTATCCCCCATGACGAGAATGGCCAAGGAGTAGATACGTGATGAAGTTCCGTGGGGGGTAAATGGCTAATGTCCACATAAATCTAGTAGGCGTGGCATTTCTTTACTTCGTCAACACAATCTGCCACGATGGTTATTGAGAAATATCCAATTTGTTGGATCTACTTGGCCAATGCAACACCATTCATGTGAGGGTTGCAGTTTCTTGCGTGTATTCATCTTGTCACCAGGAGGGCTTCCTTCTCTATAAGGCAACGTAGGAGCAAGCCTTCGCTAGTTTGTTTCAATAGGTCATCGTTAATCAGGTAGAAATGGTTAGCCAATCGACAAAGAGAGGTGCTTTTAGAGTCTGATGCTTCCTCCAGGTATTGGCCATTCCTTAAGTAGTTAACAATGTCCGAGTACCAGCATTCTATTACTAAGTCATCTTCCGTTGTAACCATCCTATAGTAATAAGGCTTCTTTGCAGATTGTAGGATAACTAGCTTGATCGGTTGGACTTCGGGCCCCTACCACATGGATGCCAAAGTGGCAAGGGAATCAGCCATTTGATTCTCCTCTCGCCGTACGTGGCGGAAGATGCACTTGTCAAATCTGGCAGCAATGCCCTGGACAGCCTCCAAGTATGGTTTCAGAGATTCTTCTCGTACTTCCCAATCTCTAGTGACATGGTTAACCATAAATGCTGAGTCTCCTATGATAGAGACTCTCCTTACCTTGACCTTTTGTAGTTCTTTGATTCCGAACAAGCACGCCTTGTATTCAACACCATTGTTGGTAACATGGAATTTGAGCCGTTTGTATAACAATATGACATCATTGTGCAGGGTTATCAACACCACTCCTAGGTTGCCCCATTCTGGATCATCGCATTGTCGAAGTACATCATCCATCCTTATTGTAATTCTTCTACCATGGTCAACTGTTCATCTTGGAATTCAAGGTCTTTGACATAGTCAGAATCTAAACCTTGGTTTCCGAGGAACTCGGCCATGACCCGTCCCTTGATGACCTTTCATTTTATAAACACAATGTAAAATTCAAATAGTAGTAGCAGCCACCTAAAGAGTTTACGCGCAAGGTTGGGTGAGTGACAAAGGTACCTCATTGAATCAAACTTTGTTACTACCTCTACCTTGTAAGTTTGGAAATAATGGTGCAACTTATTGGTGAGCCTTACCATGGCTGCGCATATCTTCTCTACCATCATGTCTTAGACTCGTGTTTTAGCAACTTCTTACTCAGATAGTATACAACATGTTCCTGTCGATCTTCGTGCTCATGTACCAACATGGCTCCCATAGAAGATTCTTCGATAGCTAAGTAAAGGATCAGGGGTTTCCCTGGTACTGGAGGTTTCAATCCCGGTGGACTGACTAAATATTGCTTGATCTTGTTCAATGCAACCTGACATTGTTCATCCCACATGATTAGCTATTGCTTCCTTAGTAACTTAAAGATAGGGTCGCAAACGAAGGTAAGTCGAGTGATGAATCTACTGATATATTGGAGGGACCCCAGAAAGGATCGTACTTCCTTCTCCGTTCTAGGAATCGGCATGCTCTTAATTGTGTCGCTCTTATCCGGATCCATCTCTATTCCCTGTTGGTTGATGATATGGCCAAGAAGTTTTCCAGATGTCACTTTAAACACACATTTTTTTAGAATTTAATTGAAGGTTTTACTTCTGGATTCAAGTTAGGAACTTATCCAGTACCATGGGATGTTCTTCTTGGGTGTTTGAATTCACTAACATGTCATCCACGTAGACCTCGACCTCCTTATGTATCAGATCATGCAATAAGGCAGTAGCGGCTCTCTAGTAGGTTGCCCTAGCATTCTTCAACCCGAAAGTCATCACTTTGTAATAGAAAATTCCCCACTTCACAATAAAGGTAGTCTTGATCTTGTCTTCTATGGCCATAAGGATTTGATTGTATCCCGAGAAACCATCCATGAAGGAATACATAGCGGCCCTGGCAGCACTGTCTACCAAGACATCGATGTGCGGTAACGGAAAGTCATCCTTTAGTGAAGCTCTATTCAAATTTCGGAAGTCCACACATACTTGAACCTTCCCATCCTTTTTTGCAATCGGGACAATGTTAGCATACCAAGTCAAATATTCAACCACTTCAAGAATTTAGCCTTGATCTGCTTGGCTACCTCAACTTTAACTTTCTCTGCCCCTTCAGGTCACAGTCTTCGTAGCTTCTACTTCACTGGCTTGAATTGCGGGTTGGTGGATTTTTGGTGCCCCGTAATTTCCTTGTCAACTCCTAAAATGTCTTCATATGACCAAGTGAATGCTACCACGTGTTGTTTTAGTACCTGAGTTATATCATCTTTCTCCTTGGAAGTCAAATCTTTAGAAATAGTCACCATTTTTAGTGATTCTATTGTACCTAGGTTGATTCCATGTAATGATGCATCATGTATGCTAAAAACGTTATGTGTATGTTCAGGAAAATGTATGTTGCCCTCTGGCCAATCATCACACAAGTAAGCAAAGTTCAAATTCATTGAATTAAATGCCGCATAGGTTGAGTTATTTACATCATAAATGTTTGATATGTCAAAAATTACATCATCTGTTTCCTCCTCCACAAGCGAAGTGCTTCTTCGACGAGGGGTGCCTCGGGAGTGTTGCCATGGCCTTGGATGGATTACAGAGTAGGAGTTGGATCTTTTACCTCCGTGGGTTAGAGCTTCATCTACTGTATCTCCTCCATGACTATCCTCATTGCCACCGTCAGGGAACTACTACTTGAACTTTCGCCTTTGAGCTACTTGGTATTAATGAGTGTCGACAAGACTTTGGTGATGGCTTCCAATGCTTCTCCGATGTCTTCACGGTTAAATTCTGGTTCAGGTTCAGGCTCATCTCCTTGGAACATCTTAGCTTTACCCTTTGTTTTGGCTTAGCTCATCACGGGGACCGGAGAGTCTGGTTGGGCGGCTGGCTCGTCACTAGTGACTGTGGTGATGAGGAGATCATTTTCAAAATCAAACTCATCGTTAAAGATCTCAAAACTGGGGACTTCTTCACCATTCATGATCAGAGGTTCAGCCTCACGCTTATACTACTTCTTCCCCTCTATTTCACATACGCTCACCATGTTACATAAGAGAGGCTTTTTATGCTTGTACATCTTGCTTTTGAGAGTGAAGCCAAGACTAAATTTTTGCATAAGTGGGATTGGGTTGACGATTTCAGTTACGCCTTGGTGGTATTTCCTGAGGCCTTTGCTAGGTATATATCCCTACCACTTCATGATCTTCTTAAGTCCTTGAGAAAAGTGGTGATATCCAATCGAGATCTACCATTTCTTCTTTCCATCAATCAAGGTGGCAATCCTAAGTCCACAGAATTCCTCCTTGACAAAGGATGCTACCGCCATGATAGACTCCTTAACGGCTTTAATAGTCACTGGCTTCCCTCGATGTATCAGTTTGATCTTCTAATGGAGGGTCGACGGGACAGCCCCCAAAGCATGTATCCAATGCCTTCCCAAGAGCAAGGAGTACGAGACTAGGATGTCAAGTATAGTGAACTTGACTTCTGAAGCCACATCATTCACCATCACTTTCGCAGTAAAGGTGCCCACTTCACCCCTTCTGGAGTTATCATAAGCTCGAATCACTATATCGAACCTCTCTAGCATACTTTCATTCATCCGTGTTCCCTTTAGTTGGTACACCAAAGGGTCAATATCTAGACCGTCTTCTTCCAAGACTTGGGGAGTGTTTATTCAATGGAATCTCTGGCAATCTCTTCGACTGCCAAGTCTCGTAGCTGGACTGGATTTTCTGATCTGAATACCTTCCCACTATGAGTGATCAGCAAGATCCCATTCTCAATAACCCAGGTTTCCTTGGGTGTCTGCCATGGATATTGAGCCTCCTCTCGAACCTATTTAGGTTTTCAGAGCTGGTATTCTTCCAATTTAATTGGCTTGGCCCCGTACACAATGGTCTCTCCTTCCACTCGACTAGCCATATCCTATTTATTCTTTCTCCTAGACCAGAGTACGTAAGCATCCAAGCCTATTGGACCCACATCCTAGCTATTAGCCACCTTATCCACATCTTTTATCTCCATGGGAGAGTCGAATAAGTTGAATGGCTTAGGGGCTTCACTTGAGTTCTTGGTACTGGATCTCACGGCACTTATCACAGGGTTGGATTGTGAGATCATCTTGAAAATGTGGCCGGTAGGTATCCTTGTTCCCACCATAAGGACTTCATCTCCATCCTCGTGGAGTATCTAATCCAATCTGTGGCCCCTGCGAATCTGCTCTTCAAAAGTTGCGAAGTGATGAGTAGTGAGGTGGTTCTTGTATTCTAGACGGGCTCCCTCGATCATTAATCTTACTAGGATGGCTTCAAAAAGCTTCCTTTTAATCATCACTTATATCGCCATCCATCGGTGGCTGTATTCCCAAAAGGGCTCACACTCCTCTTGTTGACATGCCGAAAGTTCCCTAAATTCCATGGGCCGCTTCTCTTCATGCACGAAGTCTCGTTTAAAGGCCCTAGATATGCTTCTCCAATCTTTCTTGATCACCTCTTGCTGGTTCATATACCAGTCACCGGACACACCCGTTAACGACCAGGGAAAGAAGATGGCTAACTTTTCATCGGTGAGCCCCTAGGCACTCATAAAAGTCTCAAAATTTGACAAGTGAAAGGATGGTGTGTTAATATCTTCAAAAATTGGCATCCCACATGAGTTGACCTGGAAGCATGAGCACGGCACCAGTCCGGGGATTCCCAAGGCCCTTTGCCCCTCTTCTAGTCGGGCTATGGCTTGGCCTGAGCTATTTCTAGAACCGATAATCATTATGAATTCCCCTAAGGCCTCGCTTTTAGACTTGATGGCCACTCTCCCTTTCTTAAGGGCTCGCTCTCCTTTGACCTTGACTAGCGTTTCTCTTCCCTTGAGAGAATCTGTGGGAGTTCCTCGAATGATTCCCCTTTTAGCCATACTTTCTGCAACTAGGGCATTCCAAGGGTTGGCTTTAGAGATCATTCCTAACACTTGGTCTGGTGCCATGCCTGATCCCATCACGTTGATCTGCTGCCCCGACTCCTTGAAAAACTATTCTAGTGTCGCAGCCATGTCTAATAGACTTTCAAAAGTACGGAGCTCCATTGGACCAAGGCATTGTCTGTATGGATGTTTGGCCCCGTTAATTAGCATCTGTGCCAAGAGGTGCTCTTCTGGTCTATATTGTATGCGGACTTGAATATTCATCCAACACTTGGCATATTTCTTGAAAGACTGGTAGTTTTTCTAGACACACATCATCAGCTCCCTCAAGGTGGGTCTGGGTTTTTACATATGCACGAATTCCATAATGAAGGCTTCGAAGATGCGCCTCCAATCATGCCTCACTACCCTTGGTTGACTCCCATACCATTCTCCCGCAACCTCGGATAATGAGCACAGGAATAGCTTAGCCAATTCGAAATCCGGGAGCCCTTACGCTCTCATGAAGGTCTTGAATTTGAGGACGTGAAAGGTGAGTGAATCCCTTTCATCATATAAAGGCATCCTGCACAAGCTATATCTGAGCCCTGAGCATTCCTTGGAGGTATGAAAATTTGTAGCTGTGCTCGTTTCTCCATCTTGATGTGGTTGGGCAGGGCTCTTTCCTCTATTTGACTAGCATATCATGTTAAACATGTAACCTGATGGTATGCCTGACCATGCCATCATAATCTATGGCATTAAACTTTGGAATTCCAAGTCGATCTTCAATACCACCTCCATAAGTTCTCTGAAGTCTGCATATTCACGCGAGTTAAGGAGGCAGTGGAATTCGGGTCTTGCTCCACTAATCAGCATCCCCATGAGCATGATCTTCTCCAGTCTATCCTTGACCATCACCTGAATGGACATCCACCGTAAGCTATACTCCTTGAATGTTTCATCCTCATCTTGGATGCAAGCTACCAAGTCAGTCATGTTGGCCTCAGGTGTCTCCATGTATAAGAAATCCGGCTTGAAAACATGGGAAATCTGATGCCAATCACCCCTGTTAGAAGGAGATTTTGTTAAGTACCAATCCCCTGCTATTTGTGATAATGAACATGCGAACAATGTTGCTAACATATCATCTAAGAGACCTTGCTCTCTCATGAGAGTCTCATATTTGAAGACATGGAAACTTTGGGCATCTTGTTAATCGTATATAGACATCCCGTATAGTATGAACTTAGGTTAGTGATAAATTTCCACCTTCTCCAAGGTATATGAACTCATACCCAATTCCAGGTCTGTCCACACATTACGTAGTTGAATTCCTGATCCGATCATCATTACGGATTCCTTCATTACCTTCTCCATGCACATCCAGATGATGTCTTCTCCCATTCCTAAACCTATCATTCCTACCTTGTCTTCAAACTGAGGAAGGGGGTTGTTTGTCATGCTGGGCTTTAATGTGGGCTCTTCTATGGCTCGATCCTTATCAACTTCTAGATAGCCCTCAGGAGGTCCTTGTAGTTATTGGTCTTGTGCCCAACCACCACGTAGTAGTGGTAGAAATTATTCTTCTCCTTCTGTTTGGGGGGAGCCCAAGGCTTTACACTCTCCAGCTTCTTCTGCTCTCGCAATTTAGTGAACAGGAAATACAGGTTAACGGAATAAGGTAAGATCCCATGATATTCTTCCTTTGGCAGGTACACGGATCCCACTATTTCCGTCTAAACTACCTTCATTGCCACCTGCTTCCCCTTTGGTTGGGAGGATGTGGGTGCTGATGAGGCCATTGCATTAGCCTTCTTACACCAAGGCCTACTAACTGGTGGAGCTGCCACCGCATTCATAGCCTCAATCCTTTCTAGCTACTCCACTTTCTCAAACACATCATTGTAGGATGTGAAAGTATCCATCCCCAAATGGTTTCTATACACCGATAAATCTCCATCTAAGAGTTTTACAATCATCTTAGATAAGCTGAGATGATCTTTCAACAGCACCTGGGTTTTCATCCACCGGCCATAGTAGGATTTGAATAGCTCACCGAGTATTTGTTTAACTCCTCCATATTCTGCATTGTCATTTTCATCTATGAATTGAAGCCGTACTACTCCACCAATGCCTTGACAAACGGTCCTAGTTGCCCGAAACTTCTAGAGGTAGGTTATTGTACCATTCATTGGCCGGTTGGCCTAGAGTGACGATGAACAATTTAGCCAACATCTTGTCCGAGATTCTTCTAACCCTCATTATTGTCTAATAGTTTATCAGGTGGGATCTAGGGTCTCCCTCTCCCCTATACATCACAAGTTTCAGCATGATAAAACTGTTAGGGAGCCAATCTTCCTCATGCATCATCGGAAGTGTTGGATTTCGGTTGGGAGGATTCCCGGAGAACTAATGCATGTTGGTGGCTAGGAATTGTTACCAAAGTTTTGCTATGTTTGGTCCCTATCCCTGAGACATCATGCCCTTGTTGTAATAGGGAAATCCTAGCTGATAAGGGTGAGTGAAGGTTGCAGGTGGCGGGTGAGGCTGGCCATGATTAAATGTCATACCTTCGGAGCTAATGGTGAAGCTTGGAGCTCCTGTTGAATGAGGGCCTAATTGGTATTGACCCGCCGGGGGACTCATTCCAGTGTGGAATAGAGTATGGGCAGTAGCACTATAAGGTTCTATCTGCGGAGAGTTGAAGCTAGGAGGAGCGAAACTAGGAGATGGCTTATTGACTGTCATTGCTGATAGCTAAATTATTGATTGTGGGGGTGGTGCATTGACAATCTGATGATTAACTGACCGGATTTGAATAGATGTTGCGGTTGGGCTATGCTGGCTGGTATAGATTGGTCACCCTTGGAACTTTGCCCCACTTGAAATTGTCTGAACTGAACTGGACTACTCCCGATGCCAACCTGGAATATGTTGTTTAGAGGACTGTTACTAGGAAAAGACAGTGGTCTCCTTACCCAAGGATGTCCATTAGTGGGGGATTGAATGTTCCCCTCATTTTCGAAATCTGACAATTGATCTGAATTACGATCCTCCATTTACCTTGGCCGAATGTGATGCTGGATGGCCTGGATAAACTGGCCACTGCCAACAAAGGCTTCTAGCGGACTTACAATTTCTCTGTTGATGTTTTGTTGAGGGCCCTGAGTCTGGGTGAAAGGCCCCTTGTGAGCGAAATGACCCTTGGTCATTTTTTCATCTTGGGAGTTGGTCATGCTGAAGAATTGATCCTTGCTCAAGTCGAAGCTTTGTCCTTAACCTGAACCTGACCTGGAACCTGAATCTTCACTCGAATTAGTGTACGACACACCCTCTTGTTGAGATGGAACATTCCCTTGCCTAGCCATGATATGAGAGACTCTGATAAAGCAACGATCAGTCCTTCTCTAAACCTTTGCTAAAGTACACAAGACGGAGATCAGATCATGCATGCTATATGTATGAGAAATGATAATGCATGTGGTGGGTCGATTATGAAGTAAAATGAATTCAACGAGTGCCAACTTTACAGGTGATGTCTATGTGACGTTAGGGCCTCATTACAAGGCTCATGGTATTGGTGGTTCCACCATATTACCCATGCGTTAATAGGCTCCATATAGCTTTTGTGAGGGGTTGGGTAAACAGTGTGATATACCCTATAATTTCTGAGGTGATGGGTATGTTGCCCCATTTGGGCAGAAGTTTTGGGCATCCTTTGTGATGCTGTTTTGGCCCATCTTCTAAAACTACATAATATGGCATGTGTGTGTGCATATTAGTGTTTGCACAAAGATCGTGGTTAACATGATACCATACATAAAGAAATGCTCATTGGAATGTGTGATGTGGATATGAGAACACAACATATCTCATCCAACCTTATATCTCTCGCACTTAAGGGGTAGGCTTCTAATTCTAGGTTTGTTTCATCTTAACATCTCAAGGATATTAAGGTTCATTCCTACATGAAAATAAATGCATCTTGTTTTGGTAAACCTAGTGGATGTGTCTACTATTTCTTATATGAGTTCGGTCAATGGATTGTTGATGTAGAAGGTTCTTATTGAACTACGATACACTTTCTCCCTTTCCCCTGAATAGGTTCAAGAGGGTCCATGCAATATGGCAACAAGTGATCCACTCACTAAGTACCTTCGGTCACCGAGGGGTCACAAAGGATACTTTCGCAAGCTTCTCGATAAAATGGTGCAACCCTAAACTTAATGGCTAATCTATTTAATGCATATGCTTTGTGGAATATCAAAATCTTGGAAAATGGTTTACTTAAATAATGACTTTTCACTAACTCATAAAAAATCTTCAAAACGTTTAAGTTTAAAAGAAGAAATCCCTAGTGGAGTCACCATTGTGAGTGGACGACATTCTACCCGCGCGATTACCGTCAGGCGCCGGCCCTGTGACATGGCATGTGGGGTTTTCAAAAATGTGTTGTTATGGTTATGGAATGGATTCTAAAGACTCGAGGCCTAAACCTCTAGCCTATGTTATACAGATTCTGTTAAGCCTAACCGATACCGTAGTATAGAGATTCAGGTCCGGATGAGTTATTTATTTAATCATTATTTAAGTCATATTAGGCAAGTGGCTACTGTTTTCAATTATCGTGATATCCCATTCTAGATCATTTTCGAGTTATAGTTTAGCACTCATACGGAAGGCAATAAATAAGTGTGGAAAGTAAACACATAAGAAAGTAAATGCTCCTAGTCTAGGGGGGATTATTTACATATTTTGGGAATGGGGAATACAAATTTCCTAAAATACATGAGATTTAGGTAAATGAATACATCCATGTCCTATTATACAACCGATGTAACAAATACATAATTTTTATTGAAGTACGATACTTTAAGCAAAATAAATCTTAACATACATCTAACCTAATCTACTTGCACCCACAAAGGTTAGTACAATATATTTTCACAACACAAGTATGTGCCAATGCACCAAGTATGTTCAGTTTGAATATTTGGAAGACCCGTGTGGTCGACTTAAATAAAAAGTGCCAACAAAGGCTCATGACTTTTGTTATAAAAATGATCCATTTTTATACAAGTATGTTTGGAAGACCCGTGTGGTCGATTTAAATAAAAAGTGCCGACAAGGCTCGTGATTTTTGTTATAAAAAGGATCCATTTTTATACAAGTATGTTGCTCGTTTTATTAATGAAAATGTCACATGTGAATTTGGTCGGGTTGGATATCCGAGAATGGGGCGTTCCCTTTGTGGGGGTTTCCTAGTTGAAACTTAATTTTTCACAAATAAATGGAAATCGTAAACAATTCTAGGCTCATGAACATAGATGCTTTTCTTTCGTATATATTCCGGGGGATTTCTGACATGATAATAGTTTTATATTGATTAAGAGGAAACCGAAGTTTAAATATTAATTTCCCTTGGAATATGTCCAAAAGACCAACACAACACATGAATATTCTACTGATCTCAGTATGTTCATGTGAATAAGTCATTTTCAGTTAATTACCCATCATTAGTGCATAATATGTAAAATTAAGTTCTGGAAAATAAAGTTAACACTGATGTCGGTGTTGCGACGTCGGTGTCGGTGTTGGCAACATCGATGTCGATGTTGGTGTTAAAAACATCGGTATCGATTTTGGCTTTTGGTTATGATTTTGGCTTAAACTGGGCTTAGTTACAGTTGAGGTGGCAATATCGGTGTCACTGTTGCAATTTTAACATCGATGTTGCCAATATCAATACCGATGTTGTCACAATTGTATAAGCATTAGGCTTAATTTTATCCCAGCTTTGACTGGTTTGAGTAAGAAAAACTGCCTAAGGTTTGAAAGAAACGAGGAATGCTTCTCCCGAGGACCTTCGAGAACCTGTTAAAGTGAAAGACTAGCAAAGGAAAATAAATTACAGCTTCATCATGAACTCGTGAGTTAGGATCAAAATCCCGTGCACACAGGAGTCAAATCATTTGAATCATTTATACCCATGTTAAGTTCATCAATGAATTGTCATTTTTGCTGAATCTTTATGCATATGCTTATTTTGATTGCTTGCATGCCAATGGTAGAATATAACAAGTAAACATACAAAAATGAAAAAATACAAAAATACAAAAAAAAATAAAAAATAAAAAAATAAAAGAAATAAAAAAATGAGTCTGCTGGATTAAAAACCTGAAAGGGGCGGTCCAGGCGAAATTTAAGACAAGGTTCGATAGATTGAAAACCCGTAAGGGCAGTCTATGCAAAAGTTAGAACCAAATAAATATCAAATCCATCATCTCATCATCAGAATGGCACAAGACATCATCCTCCGAAAATTAGGGTGAATATCTTCTGATTTCCCTCACAAGAAGGATCACACGGCACTTTAGGCAAAAAGGCTTCCAAATTATCAAAGGGAGCATCACCTACATGGTTCAGGGCCAAACCAAATCCAAGCTCTGAACTCGAATCTGATTCATCGAACCCATGGTCGTCACTCTAAAGGAGTCATCCATGGAATCCCTAATAAGACAAATCCTTGGGGCACCCATGCACCATCACAAGAGAAGGCTCTTCAATGAATAAAGCCCACAATACCTACAATAGACGAACATACACTATATGATAAATTGTCCATGCATAAAATCATGCATGCATTACATGCGCATCATGTCATTTACAGGTAAAGACGATGCTAAACTGGGGCAACACCATCCAGGTAAACAAGAAACTCCACCTCCACTTGAGGAATCTACAAACATCAAGAAAGATGATGGCCCACTCAAGCCTAAAGCCAATTCAAGCATACTTAGGCCCTATTCAAGCAACATTGCAACATCACAAAAGTCTCCTTAAACAACGAAGCAATTTTCGGGACATCCCCGAATTTTCATTTAACTCATTTATTCATCATGTTTTAATTTTTGATTGAAGAGGAAAAATTTTTGCTTCGCATAAACTCAATCATATAATTAAAACATGCATCATAAAAATGTATTAACATTATACTTCTCTTCGATTTGTCACAGGAAACAAGTCAACGTCCTACTAAGGAAACATAATCGAAGAAAGAAACGAGTATCTCAACTAGTTCGCCTTTGAAATGGATTCAGGCACCTCGGTCTGACAGTTCCAACGGTCAAAGCCAATCGGAGGTCAACTCACAAGGGGAACACAACGACCACAACCAAAAACAGAAATAGTTGATGAACATTAAAGGGACGCCACAGAAAGAAATAGTCGACCAGCCCGCAAGGGGCATTGAGGGATTCCAAAGAAAGAAATGGACAATACCATGAGGACACGGCACTAGAAAGGAAGGCTCACGTCATCACCATTCGCAGACAAAGAAGTCACCAACTGCACCTGTCAAGTGCATTCTTAATCTCTCCGCTCCATTTCGTGTGACTATACAGACAACCAGTAATGATCACATGAGGGGCAACTGTGATTTTGTACCAGCTCATGCCTTTGATTATGACAGTTTCTCGGGATTTTATTCTCGAATCACACAAGTTTCGACTAACCAAATGGTCTTCAAATGGGAGCTCTCCTCGTCACCAATTTTTTTTAAGGACTTAAATGAATATTTTTAAGGACTTGGAAAAATTAGACTTCAGAAAAAATTTATTAATTTTTTTAATTAATAAAAATAGAAAAAAATTAATAACAATAAAAAAATAAAAAGATCGAGGCTGACACCTTGCCAGCAAGTGCTGGCGAGGCTAACATGGCCTAACCAGCATTTTTCCACTTTTATAGGGGGAATTTCCCCTATAAATAGAGGGACATTTTAACAGAAGAGGGGAACAGAAAATTAAAAAAAATTACTTTCTTGACCAGAAAAATTTAGAAAAAAAAATATTTTTTCTCTTGACAAAGACGAAGGAAAAAATTACAAAAATTATATTTTTTTTCTCTCGAAAAGACGGAGAAATTTTCACTAAAAAATATTATTTATTTTACAAAATAATTCTTACTTTTTCTATCTTTCTTTCAAAATTTCTTTGATTATATTTGGGTTTAAAACATGTTTGGGTTCTAAATTTTATTATTTTCAAATCAATTTTGTTTATCTTTTTCTCAAAAAAATCCTCAGATATTCTTGGACCAAAAACAAATTTAGAGTCCGAGTCTAAATATTTTTAGGATAAAAATAACATATTTTCACACCATAAAACCACAACTAAAACAAACGAGGAATGCTCTCGGGGATCAAGCGGATTTGTCGATGTGGATTCGCACTGAAAGGATATGCCTCTAAGTTCCTAGAGTTGCTTCTTCTCATGACTTCTTTATTTTATTCTTCATGTTGACCTAAGAATTATTTTATATTAATTAATTTAATTGTTTATTTTACTTAATTGTATTTATTTATTGTATTATGTAAATTTTCTTCTTTTATCTTTTATTTTTTAATTTATTTTGGAGTTTCTCAAATATACATGTTAGATTACCCCCACGAAGAGAATTAAAATTAATCCTGGTTAACAGACCTCACCCTTTGCCATGCGATCATTTTCATTAAACAAAAATGAGCAACATATTTATAAATAAAATGAATCATTTTTCTCCTAAAATAAGAATTTAAATCTTCGATGTTTTAATTAAGCCACACAGGCCTCGCCAAAATCAAATTGAGCATATGTGTAAATTTTCATGTTGTGCTATATCTCTTATGCTAACCTTTGTGGATGTAGGTAGATTAGGTTAGATGTATGCCTAGAAATTTATTTTTTTTCGGGTATTGCAATTCCATTTTTTTGACAAAATGTAATTAATAGATTAGGCAGGCCGTTGCATTCCCCGAGGTTTTGTAATTTTTAATCTTTACTTAACCGTATTTATTTACTGCTTTATGTATGGATTTACTACTTTCCGCATGCGTGTTAAATCATACATGACAAACATGAAAATGACTTAAGTACGAATATGCATAATTAACAAATACAGTTTTCTATAGATGTAATATAATGTTATCCAATAAGAAGTAAGCAATTTATAACAAACCAGAATCTCTATATCTTAGTAGGCCATCCCCCGGACGTTAAGCCTTACAAGACTTTAGTTCCTGGAAAAGCTAATCCCGGAGGTGACTCTACGCTAAGAGATGGCGAACTTGGGTTTTGACCATTCTAAAATGTTTTCACTTTCTCTTTCAAACCTTCCAGGTCCCCGACCTGGTAATTTCATTTTCAACAAAAACACCCCAATGGAGCGCCTATAAACAACGTGATCTTGGCCCATCGCATTCCGTATCATCCGCTCACACCTGCCTAGCCACGACAGGAGAAACTTAGACAAGATGACGGTCTATCCTCATCTAAACCTTAGCTGAGGCACATAAAATGGTGATAAGATCATGCATGTTAGATGTATGATTGATTCTTTTGCATGTGATGGGGGTGATTATGTCGTAATCGTAGCTAGTGACTTTCACCTTTTGGAATATATGTGGCATTAGTGTGATGCTCGGGCCTTGTGACATTATAAAAGGCTTGTAAGGTAATGGGGTAGATTTGGTGATTTCACTGTATTACCCGTGTGGTAATAGGCTCGGGTCTCGAAGATTCACAACATGGATCCTTCATAGGGGTTGTGAGGAATCAGGTAAACAATGTATTATATCCTTCTTCATATGGTTTATAGGGTGATGGGTATATTGCTCCGTTTGGGTAGAGGTTCGGGCATCATTTGGACACCTTTTCACTGTGGTACTAATCCTAGGTGACGCTATCTTAGCGAGTCATCTAAAACTAGGTGGTTGGTATTAGTGCAATACCGGGTGTAACATGACATGCGTGTGTGCACATTAGTGTCTGCATAAAAGTAAAGAGATGCTCATTGATGTATGATGAAGGTATGAACACGTAGCACATAGAACACAACATATTTCATCAGACCTTATATCTCCCGTGCATAAGGGGTAGACTTCTAATTCTAGGTTTGGCTCATCTTAACATCGCAAGGTTATTAAGGTTCGTTCCTGCATGAGAAAATATGTATTTTTTTCTGGTTAACCTAGTGGAAGTATCTATGATTTCTTATATGATTTTGATCTATAGGTTGCTGATGTAGAAGGTTCTTGTTGCACTACGATACACTTCCTCCCTTTCCACAAATAGGTTCGAGGGGGTACATGTGGTATGGCAACAAGTGATCCATTCACTAATCCGTTAAATGCATATGCTTTGTGGAATATCAAAATCTTGGAAAATGGTTAAACATAAATAATGACTTTTCACTAACTCATCAAAAGTCTTCAAAACTTTTAAGTATAAAAGAAAGAAGAAATCCACAGCGGAGTCGCCACTATAAGTAGATAATGTTCTATACGCACAATCGCCGCAAGGCCCCGGCCCCGTGAGATGGTGCATGGGATTTTCGAAAATGTGATTATGGTTGTGGAATAAATTCTAAAAACTCAAGGCTTAAACCTCTAACCGACGTTATACAGGGTTGCTACCCAGATCAGCTCTTCAAGGAAATTCGGTACAGCCTAGATTCGTTAAGCCTAAATGATACCGTAGTATAGAGATTCGGGTCGAGATGAGTTACTTATTTCATCTTTATTTAAGTCATATTAGGCAAGTTGCTACTATATCCCAATGTCGTGATATCTCGTTCTAAATCATTTTTGAGATATATTTTAGCATGTATACGGAAAGCAATAAATAAGTGAAGGAAGTAAATACGCTTAGTCTAAGGAGGTTATTTACATATTTGGGGATAGGGAATACAAGTGACCTAAAATACATGAGATCTAGGTAATTGAATGCATCCATATCCTATTATACAAACGATCTATCAAATACATAATATTTATTGAAATGCGATACCTGAAAGAAAGTAAGTCCTAGCATTCATCTAACCTATTCTACCTGCATCCACAAAGGTTAGGATGAATTATTTTCACAACACAACAATGTACTAATGTACCAAGTATATTCAATTTCAGAATTTGGAAGACCCGTATGGTCAAGTTAAATAAAAATTCCAACAAAGGCTTGGGATTTTTGTTGTGGAAAATGATTCATTTTTATTTAAAATATGTTGCTCGTTTTATTAGTGCAACTGCCGCATGCAAATTTTGTTGGGTAAGATATTTGAGAACAGGGCATTCCATTCATGGGGGTTTAACTTCATTAAGCACAAATATATGGATATCACAAGTGGTTCTAGGCTTGGGGACGTAGTCATTAATCCTTTGTGCATACTTTGTGAAAGTTCAAGAATGGTAACGATTTTACCTCGGTGAGGAGTAAACCATTGTGTGAATATAAATTTTCCTCGGAATATATTCAAAAAATTAATCCATCGCATAATTATTATACTGGTCTCAATACACACATGTGAACAAGTCAATTTCAGTTAAATAACCCCTACTCGATAAATAACAGACAATCTTACATTCTAGAAAAAAGGGGTAACGTCGATGTCTACATTGCAATGTCGGTGTGAACATTGCAACACACACACCGACATCACAATGTCAACATTAGTGTTGCCTTATTTTTCTAGAATATAAGTAGAGAAATGCAAGATTTTAAGCACTTTTCAAAACAACATGAAATCATCAAATAAGCATGAAACATAACTCTAGGAACTTAGAGGTTCACCCCATAGTCGAGAATCCACTTCTTCGAGATCTGCAAAGTTCCTTTGGGAAGCCCCCTCATTTTTTTAGTTTGTGTGATGTGGTTGTTTATCTTGGGAAAATCAAGAATGGAGTAAGTGTTTCTCCGCATTCTTAAAGTGTAATGACTTAAGTGTAGTTTGAGACTATATTGGTTCCTCCTCCACCAAGTTTTAATGAGTTAAAACTTAGCAAAGGTGGTGAAAAGAAGCTTGAACATGAATATGAGATAGAGACATTGTTCTCTTCACTCCCACTCCATTTTTTGAATATAAACCTCAAGATTACTAAGATGAATCCCAGAAATCCCAAGTTCATACCCTTCCTTTGAATTTATTCCTATAGTTTAAAGAAATTCTTACTTAACCTTAAGAATACACCCCAAAAACCAACCCAAAGCTTATGAAATGTGAACTTTTTCTTTCAAAAACCAAAGGAACTCTCTTTCTTATTTCTTGTGCACAAGTTTAGCTCCCCTTTGTCTTGATATTAGCTCTCCTTTTGTAGGAGAGCTCCCTTCATTCTAAAAAAAAGCTCATCATGATTTACCATTTCCATTTCACTTTCCACCCCCAATCTAAGAAAATAGGTCCCTCTCCAGCCACCCTACAATACATGACTTATAGGGAAAGTCAACCAAGGGTACAATGGGCCTAGAAGACTAATGGCTCAATCATTCCTGAAATTCTGCAATTCTGCTATTGCTGAGTCAGCAACATCGATGTTGACATTGCAATTCTAACACCGATATTGGTCACATCGGTATTGGTATTGGCTTTTGGGGCTTAGTTTAGCCTAATCTGGGCTTTGTTACTACTAACCTAGTAATGTCGGTGTCAATGTGGTAACACTAACAGTAACATTACCAATGCCAACATCGACATTGGCATGTCGGTATGGGCATTAGGCTTGGATTGGGCTGAATCAAATTGGCCTAACATCAAGGAGTCGGTGTAGGGTTCACAAGAAATAAGGAATGCTTCTCTCGAGGACCTCCAAGAAAAATGACTAGCAAAGAAAAATAAATTACAAATTCATCATCGAACTCACGAGCGAGGATCAAAATCATGTGCTCACAGCTAGCGTTGATGCTGATGTTGATGTAGATATATCTTGAATATTGGGTTGCTCTACCTTCTTCTTTGGATCTCAACTTGATCATCTTTAGATGGAGAATAGGAAGCTTACCTCTCTCTTTGATAGCAAAAGATGCTGATTCTTCCTAGTTTGTACTTCATTAAGAGCTTGTTTCTGTTTCTCCCCTTTTACCTTCACTTCTCACATGATTGATTTATAGCCTTCATTGATAGTAGCCATGGCAAGTTGAAAATTCTCATATGTGCTATAGACATGAGGATCAATTTTAACATGAAGCTCTTCCTTGCCTTCATTAGTAAGACATCCTTAAACATCAGGTTCCTTCAAGAATCTTACTAATAAATGAACCCTTATATTCTCCTTAATGCTTGTTTGATGACACATTTGATGGATAATTTGAAGAATATTCCTTGAATCCTCATCCACCATCTTCACCTTTAAGAACTCTAAGGTTATAATAATCTTAGGAAATATTGTAGCGCAAGCAGTTGTAGTTACCCTTATAACTCTAAAGTCATTAGAATTTGTGTAATGAATCTCTCCATGTTGGTTAATTAAGGCATCAACTAAACATGCGAACTTGCATGGTGAAGTTTCAAAACTTAAAACTAACCCTAAAAGAACTTTAAGCATGCCATGATTGATATAATCTAAGTTGAAGCATTCCATAGATGCGAATAGGTTTATAAAACTTAATAGAAGAAACCTAGCATCTAAGTTAAGAGCATTACTAGTTGATGTGTGCCTTTCCCTTTGGTGTGGCGCTTCCTTCGAATAGTTAGAAAGCACTCTGCTAGTACAAGCCTCCTAACAAGGATAGCCTCTATGATTTATCCATACAGATTCCAACCAACCAAAACCTCCTGCAGTGGAAGAAACTTGTTAGTTAACAAGCTGTTGCTAAACTGCTTGTAGACCAAATAGAAAATATAAATTAGAAGGATCTTTCCAAAAATATAAATAAGCCTCCAAAAGAATTCATGTGAAAGCAAAGAAACTCGTAGAGGATCTCTCAAAAAGCTCATGAAGAAACATGTCAAAACTCAGAAGGAAAGGCTGTGCTGAAATGAGTAAAGGAGGATGCGGAGGAGGAGAAGGCCACTATTTATAGTGGAAGGGGAGTAAAAAGCTCCCCTCAATTAGTAACGTGGAATGGGAATATTCCCATCCCACATAGGTTATCGCACGAAGCCCCATCTTGGAGTAGGTCAACCCGCTCGCACATACTACTTGAGTTGGCTGTGTACGGCTACCCAAGGCAAGCCTTGCCTTATCCTACAAGCCGGCTTGTAAGCTACAGTTGGTGGGCCTGCACTCTAGCCCACCAGCATGGTAGCCACGTGAGCCCTTGTTGTGAACATCTTGTTAGACATGATATATGCCCTAGAGGTAATTAGGGTGATATGTCTTTATTATCTATAATGTACAAACAATTTTGAATTATTAATAACAATCAAAGGCATTTTGTTACTTATCAGTGCTTCTTTTCAATTGTATCTCGCTGGTATTATATATATTTGGATATGTATATGTGAATTGATGAAAGAAATTCCATAACTAATTCATAGCGTAAAAGTGCAAGGACATAGTGGGAGCTATGTGGAGTGAGAACTTCACATACGTGTTACTATGAATAATCTAAATATCCCTAGTTATAGTTCCATTGAGTCTAGACATCAATGGAGTGGATAGACTAGCTTGTGTAGGTGGTACCTTGAGTTAACACATGGAGTGGATTAGTTCCAAGAGACCAATCTCACGAGCTGAAGGTGGTACCTTGAGTTAACACATGAATGTATTCGGTTAATACATTGGAGATTGCCATAAGACCGGTACTCAAGAATAACTATATCCATGTGTTGGTGTCATGTTGTATTATAGTAGCAGTACGAGTATCCTCAGACCTGAGATACCTATTAGCTTATGTAGGAGTTGCTATACTTTGGGTCATACCTATTCATACCCTAGCGATCAGGATGACAGGGGTGATTACGAGTATAGTGATGATCACATGTTGATAAGCTGTGTAGTCAAGATGGGATCCATCGCTCCTGATATAGTAATATAATGGAGATGTACCTTATGGCCCCTTGTTAAAGTGACACACTTCTAAACCTCTGATAAGAGTATAGGATTGATGGAATGGGTTTCTAGTCAATCAAGATACAAAACCGCTGAGTGGTGTTCTTCGTGAACAAGTCTAATTCTAGGATAGCTACGACTATTACATGAGCTGACACTTAATTTGAGCTTAATAAACTGGATGGTACTTAACCTGATGGAAGGAGTGTATTGCACTACTTACTACTGCAGAACTAAATCAAGTCACAGGCATGTAACATTCCAAGTATCGGGGGATCATACGCCTTTGCTAGAAAGCCCATTTGGTCATATAGAGCTATCAGGTTCCAAAATGATCTAGAACACTAAGCTTAAAGGTTCCGAGATGGGAAACCAAGTTTAGGTTAACCTCTAGTGGTTCTATACCTTGGGATCCTATGAGGTCACACACTTTGGGTCTTTATCGAACCATGTAAAGAACCTATAGACTGGGTCTATACCGAAAATACAAGTTGTGAAATCAGTGAGAGAAATATTAATTTGTTTAACTGAATTGATAATTCAAAGAAATAATGAATAGATAGAGAAAAATATTTAAAGAGATCAAGGGAATTTTCCCATTGCAAGTGTTCCCTAAAAAGAACATAGGTTGTTCGATGTGGGGTCAGCGTGGCTGCCTCGCAAGCGCGGGGGCCTATAAGGGCTGCCCATGGTAGCGCTTGTACGGGCCATAAGCATGGGCTTGTGGCTAATGAGGGAAGCCCGCATGAAACCCGCGGGTCAGCCCGTGGGTTATTCTACCCGCGTGACTGACCAACTTGCATGGGATAGCCTATCCCATGTAGAGTTAGAGGGGGAGTCTAACACTCCCCCTTTTTACTATAAATAGGCTTCTAGCCTCTCATTATTTACATACACCAAAAAGCTTTGAGCTTATATTCTCACTCATTTCTTCTCTCCTCTTCTTTTGTAGTGCGAGATCCTCCACAAGTTTCTCCCAACAAATTGAAGAGTTCTTTTAGAAGGCTCAAAGTTTAAGTGAGCTTTCTATTTTAGATTTCGGGTTGATTTATAAGAAATCTAGCAATTTCTATTTAATCGACAGGTTCTACCTCTTCGAGGTTTTTTTTCGGTGAAGATCCATGTGGATCATATCATATGATCTCCTAGTTTGGAAGCTTGTGCTATCAAAATTGCTCGAAAGGGAACTCCGCTACCAAAAGAGAGATCAAGCATGCATCAACTGGTAATGCTTTAATCTTTAGATGCTAGGCTTCTTTTATATCTTTTATAAAGCTAAAAGCATATATGGAACCTTTTAACTTAAATTATATTAATCATAGCATGCTTAGGAGATCCTCAAGTTAATTTTATATTTTTGAATTTCCTTCTTTCAACCTATGCATGTTCAATTACTATCTTGATTAACCAACAATGGTATCAGAGTTTACCTTATGCTATTCATGATTGATTGTAATATGTTAAATTGTGATTTTCTATGAATTGATTAAGTATGCTATGCATGATGTGATAACTAGATTAATGTTTTGCTCAAACTTAGTCTACGTGAATATCATATAAATAAGCAATGTTTTACCACAAGGGTAAATGCTTTAATTAAGGGTCATTGCGTACTTCTCTTAATTAAAGAATGAAATCTTTAAATCATAATTATCCGTGGTATAACGAATCAAAGTGCATGTGGTGATTTTGGCAAGGAATGGACAAGGCTGCTCATTCACTTCAAGGGGGCCTCTCCTACATGGAAATTATCATCGATATTAGATTCTATTATACCTAAGGGATGTTTATGACTTAGTTGATTTCTAGTATGGGAATTTATTCCTCATATGGTATTACAAAGGTGCAAAATCTTAAACATGGACCTTGTTGTTTTGTATGCTATATGGAGTCTTGGCATAATGGAATGATTATGATATACCAGTCAGAGCATGTTCCCTTAGAGTTAATAATTCCTAATAGCCTAGAATTATTATTTCATAATCATATCCATCATATATGACCAACACTAGGGCAAGACCAGTGGTACCAATGAAATCCCTACAACTATATTAAGGCAAAAAAATGTCTTCCCATCATAAGTCATGATACGAGCCTTATTAACGGATGTAAGCACATGTATAACATGCCTTCCCTTAACATGTGCTTGGTCATGAGACTAGATGAGGTTAATGCCTTAACTGAAGAGGGTTAGTTGTCTGATTGCAAGGTTTTGACTCTACTTATTCTGAGGGCTTATATATTGTAATGAAGCCAAAAACCTTATTCCCCACTCTTCTACTGATAAGTTACGGGGTAAACAAAAATAGTGAATTTTTATTGGAGGGATTTGGATGATAAATGGATGAATGAATAGATGTATGAATAGACTAGAAAAGATATAAAATATAAAGATATTCCCTAAGAACAAGTTTAGTAGAGAAAAACATGAAAATAATCGAGAGTATTTCGTACACTAGATAACTTCAACAAATAAGATTTTAGACGCCCCAATATTCAATAATTCACCACAGAGCAACACATGAGATGACTTTTCTAAGTTAGGGTGAACGAATTATGACACTTATAAGAACCTAGTTAACTATATTACTATGCTTAGTACGGGTCACTCTCACATAGCCATATTTAGCAAGTTACCATTCCAAAATTGTTGGCTCACTAAATAGCATTATAATCACATATCCAGTGATTATGCACAATCTTGTTAATGCCAAAATCACTCTTGAAGTTAACTTGAAAGCATATAACTTGATTAATACGAATGACTCAAAACGAATTACTCATTATGACACATAGACATATCAGAAACTTTGAAATAGAAAGTATAAGTAGAAAACAAAGTAAAGTTGTAAGGTAGGCAAGTGAAAGCTAAAGTTGATCAAAACGTATCCACTCTTTAATGGGAGTCATCAATTCCCGCAATTTCTGCGTCTACTTTGAATTCGATCTCGACTCGTACAGAACCTCCGCTAGGATGCTATTCTTAATGAATCTTAAATAAAAGAATGTTGAAGAATGAAAACTTTTATTGATAAGTGCTTTACAATTACACTCATACAACAAACACTCATATTTGTGTAGAAATATAGTGATCAAAATAGGAATCGAATCACTTAAACATTTTTCTCGCTAAGACTTTGAACTAGCGAAATCTATATATTTTCTACTTTCTACTTGTACATACATGTCTAACATGTATTACACTATCAATCCAAATTTCTACCTCTGAAAATGGTTTAAGTTGAACCCCATTTATAGAGTAAGAAGAGTTGCGTCTATCCAAATGAAGAGTCGTGTCCATTGGCAAAGAGTTGCATCACTTCAGTTTGATTTGATGCAAAGATTCATCCTCATCCATAATGGAAAGGCACCTTTTCATGATTGGTTGACTTCCAAAGGGTGTCTTTTCTGCTGGTAGTTGATGGTTGTTATCTGGTGGTTGGTAGTTGAAAAGAGATAACCATTAACCGTCATAAGTCGTAGCTGCGAATCACATGTCGTGATCGTGAACATTGGTTTGAAGTTTTCTATTTATGAAGAGTGACAAGTCGTGACCGCGAATAGATATCACGATCGTGAAATGCTATTTCTTCATGATTCTTCTTTGCAACTTTGCTGATCTTTGAAAACTTCGATCCTAAGCCAAACCATTATGTTCCAAGCACCTTTTTGCACCTTTTTCCATAGAATTCCACTATTTTTTATTATACTCCCAAGATTTACCTAGTTTCTGCATTTTCATAAAAAATAACTACATACCATGTGAAATTTTTTATATGAAGTATAAAATGAAACAAAACCACATCATTTTATAATTGAAAATGTCATGATAATAAGTGTAATTATACACTTATCACACCCCTACACTTAACTTTTGGCTTGTCCTCAAGGTAAAAACAACTGTATAAAATAGCATTCAAGTTTGTACCTCATTTGGCGAAAGACTTTTGTAGTGAGCACCACATTCCCAGGTTGCAAAAGATTCAATTAAAAGTTCAGAATTCCCACAAATTAGTAATGTGCAATTTATATAGTTTTTGCTCTTAATGGAGAGTTAACCGAATTGCGTCTTTATATAAGTGTTATATTACCTTCTCTCAAGTATAGTATAAAGTATTAAGGACAAACGGAGCACACTTTGGAAAGTTTGATCTCAAGGCATTTTCAGGTAACCTAGGATGCTAAAAACACTCTTAGTGGTTGCATTTTATACTCCATACCACTCTCTCCTTGTTTAGTAGTTGCATTTTATGCTCCATACCACTTCCCCTCATTTTTTTTCTTTTTAAGCATATGTTTTTGAAGTACAGATTCATACTTTTCACCCATTTTTCATGCTATGCTACTTTTTTTCACTCATTGAATGGTTGCAGTTTCTGCTCCGTACCATTCCTCACCTTTTGCATAACTCATTGATTATCCTCTCTTTCTTTTGATTTTTCTCTCTTAATAACCTCATCTTTTATTGAATTTTTTTAAAGTATTATGGCTATAGTTTCCCAACACTTTAAACACACTCAATACTTTTAGGACTTATTCGAGAATTGCATATAAATCTCATAGTAAGAATGCTACTAGATATCCCTCCACTACTAACTTATCGGTAGTATTAAACTAAAACTATATAACTCATACTAATTCATGTTGCATTGAAATATATATCAAAACTTACTTAGAATGTTGCTTTTGAATGTTACTCACAACTCATCCTTGCCAAATGCAAAATGTTGTGCAAAAACACTCACACTCTCAATGTGTGGTCATAATCGAAACATTTAGTTCAAAATATGCACTAACATCAAACTTGAAATACCTAACACTCAAAATAACCTTGGAACAAATGTTGTTATAGTATAGGTATGGATAATGTATAAATAACTCAAAAATCAAGCAAAAATTTCAAATTCTTCGATTTTTTCATTTTATTTATTTTTTTTGGATTTTGGGATTTTTACAAATACCCCCCACACTAAAGAACACAATGTCTTTATTGTGAAAGACTGTATTGAAATTGTAAAACTAAAAACTAAAAACGAACAACTTAAAAGAAAATAAAATAAAAGAACCTATTTTAATCATCCGAACCTGAATCTGGAGGACTTGGTGAGATATCCAAATTCTTCATTCTGAAGTATGTATCCAACTTGCGGTTCAATGAAATGTTGGATTTCTTTAGTTGAAGAATATCTTGTTGTATGGAGGCAATGTCTAGACATGCTTGGTTGACATCTTTCATGAACTTTCCTTGCCAAGTATCATGTGTACTTCCCAAGTCTTGTCTTGAATCACTACTTCCTATTTGAACCTCTTCAATATCTTCATCGGGTTGGTTTCCTCGAGAAGTAGATCCATCTATCGGTCTAAGCTCTCTTATCCTTACCCCATATGGTAGAAACGTAAGTTTTCCATCGTCTTCTTTGACCAATCCTACTCTCTTCATAAATACTTCTCCTATGAAGTTAAATTTCTCCCTTGGACTATATTGATATGGTAGTTTGTTCTTCACCCCCAAAATAATCCCGCAAATCGTATTTGCACCTACAACTCTAGCCTTTTTATGTGTAGTGAGAATAGTGATGGACTCCATTATGTATATAAGAAATTTTGGATGAAATTGCGAAAATGCTCACTCCAATATAACCAAGTCTTTCATTAACACTATTGTTGTTTCATGTCGAAAGAAAAGACTTTGTGAAATAAACTTCTGAAGGTATAGAAGGCTATTACTTCAAATGTTTTTGTTAGATGAGTTTTTGACATCTTATCGATCCAATCCCGTTAACTCAGTCCAAACATCCGTTAAATCATAATCTTCACTTTTCTCAATCTCATTAAAATTTTTTCCCAAACTAAACCACTTAATCAAATCCATTAAGGTGAACTTGTATTCTTCCCCTTTATTCCTGAATTTCCTTTTCATAAAGTTCCCATCTTCCGCAACATTAACCAAGAATTCGAGGACCCATTCCTTGATCAAAGGAAAACGGATATTCACAAACTTCTCCAATCCAAACAGCGAAAAATACTCCTCTACTTCCGCATGAATCCCAGCATCAACAGGAAAAGTAGGGTCATAGAAAAGCGTACAGTGGAAATCAAAGTTTTTAATTCTCAAGTATCTTTCAACTTCTTCTTCACTATAAATTGGAAAAGGGTATCCATACTTGTTTTACTGGTTAACAAATTTTTTCTTCCCCTTAGATGCTGTAGTCTTCTTAGGAGCCATTGAATTCAAGAAAGAAAGATTTGTGTTTGATTTGGAAAATCAGAGAAAACTTGTTTCAAGAGTTTGTATTTGTGTAAAAGAGTGATTTATTTGTGAAAACTACTTAGGAAAATAGGTATATATATATATATATAGGAAATTAGGTAATTAAACGGATATATTTGATTTATAACCATTAGAAATAGAGCCGTTATAGCAATAACTACTGTAAAATTGCACTAGTCATGATCGTGACTTTCTCCAAATAGAAACAGAAAGTTTTGACAACTAAACTCACGAGCGCGATTCATGTTATGGTCGTGATATGTTCAAAATCTACAAATTTTATCTTTTCTTTTATTTTGAAAATCACACTAACTTAAAATACACACAAACAATAAAAATATACTATTATATTATAGTATATATATATATTTTTTGGGAAAATATAAGAGATCTAGGGATCAACGGAGTGTTTCAACCCCTTGATATTATATTCAATGATAAAATCCAATTTAACAACTTCTTGGATGCAAGCATCAATCAAGTCAAGTTTCATGCATATATCTTCATCCATTGGATATTTATCAACCTTACCCATGTTAAATTCAATGGTATCATCACCTATCCTTAGCTTAATTTTACCTTCCAAAACTTCTATCAATGCTTTGCCAGTATGCATAAAAGGTCTTCCTAAGATTATAGGACACTTTTCATCATATGCAAAATCTAGCATGACAAAATCTATTAGAAAAACAAATTTATCCACTTTTACTAGCACATCTTCTATTATACCATAAAGACATTTAATTGACTGGTAAGCCAATTGCAAGACCATATTTGTTCTTTTAACTTCATCATCAAGCTTCAACTCTTTGAATATCGATAAAGGCATAAGATTTATACTAGCCCCAAGATCACATAAACATTTTGGAAAGGAAATGTTTCCAAGTTTACATGGTATTGTGAAACTTCCTGGATCTTTTAGTTTAGTGGGCATTGTAGTAGTTACTATTTTTCTACAATCTTCAGTTAAAGATACTTTCGATATTCCTTCTAAACTAAGTTTACGAGATAAAAGTTCTTTAATAAACTTACCATAGTTAGGAATCTATGTAATGTCTTCAATGAATGAAAGATTGATTTCCAAACCTTTAAGTTTGTTGATGAACTCGATGAATTGCTTATCCTCACTCTTATTCTTCATTCTTTGTGGAAATGGTGGTTAAGGGGGATTAACCTTTCCGAATTCAGGTTGTTTATCCTCTCCTGCTTTATCATTTGATTTACTCGGATATTCTTCCGGTACTTCAACAACATTATTAGCAAGCATACCTGAAGGGTTTGGTGTATCTAGTAATTTTTCACTACAAATGGCTATAGCATGCACGTTTTCCTTAGGATTTCCTTCTGTGTTACTATGTGAATGACCTTTTCCTCTAGGTGGAATAACACTTGCCAATTGACAAACTTGTCTCTCCAAATTATGAATGGAAGATGATTGATTTTTAAACATTTGATCCATCTTATTCTCTAACTTTTTGTAACTTTCCTTAGATATTGATTGTTTATTACAAACTCTTTCTAGAAACTTGTCTATTTTACTTGTTAATTACCCTATTCTATCAGTATTCTGATAATTCTTTTGTAGATTATCACCATACATCTAATTAGAATTCCTATAATTATTTCCATTATTGCCATAAGAATTCCCTAGACTTTGAACATAACTTAATTGCTTCCCTACACATGGGTTAAAATTACACTCAAAAGCAGTGTGTCCGATTTGACCATAATTTTTCACATGTCAAAGGGTTACTCTTATTTATATGCATGTTATCCATCTTATTAGATAATGCAGATATTTGTGCTTGCATGACAGAAATAGAATCTAATTCATTGACCTTTTTAACTGAACTAGAAGATGTAGATGTAGCATGTGAATTACTAGGAGTAGTAGTACTTACTTGTGCTCTCTCCTCTGGCCACATACTATTGTTATTTGCAATATCTTCCAAAAGATCAAAGGCTTCTTGACTAGTTTTCTTCATTAAAGATCCCGCAGCCATAGCATCAATCACTCCTCTAGTTGCATGATTTATTACATTGTAGAAATTTTGTAGAATCACATTCTAGGGTAAACCATGATGAGGATAAACTCGTTGAAGTTCCTTATAACGTTCCTAGGTTTTGTACAAGGATTCACTATTCTTCTAACTAAAGGAAGTGATTTCTTTAATGAGTCTTGCGGTTTTGGCTAAAGGGAAATATTTAGTTAGAAAGGCTTTGGCTAATTGATTCCAAGTAGTGATTGAATTTGGGGGTAATGAATTCAACCAAACTTTTTCTTTATCACGAAATGTAAATGGAAATAAGCAAAGTTTAACTACATCTTTAGGAACATTTAGCATTTTGAAAGTATCACAGACTTCTAGAAAGTTTGCAATGTGAGCATTCAGATTTTCATTGGGTAGACCATAATATTGCACATTATTACTAATCATTTGAAGTAATGCTGGCTTCATTTCAAATTGATTTGCATTAATTGGTGGTCTAGCAATTCTCTGATTGTTACCATTGATGGTAGGAATAACATAATCCATGAGCCTTGGTTGAGGCTGATCAACATTTTGTTCATCTTCAGCCATCCTTCTTCTTTGTCTAAAACTTCTGATTTGAAACATGCCAAACTTTCTCCTGAACTACGCATACTTGGCATGCACACGCTAGAAAGAAAACTCAATGAATAAGCAAGAAAAATATGTTAATAATAAATATAAATATTTTAAAATCTAAAAACAAAATTGAAAATAATATATTTTGTATAGATATAATTTCCTATTCCCAAGCAATTTAATCTCTAGAATGCACTTGCATTCCCCGGTAATGGCGCCAAAAACTTGATCGCAAGGTTTTGACTCTATTTATTCTGAGGGCTTATATTTTGTAATGAAGCCAAAAACCTTGTTTCCCACTCTTCTACTAACAAGTTAAGAAGTTCAAAATACGAATAGGTGTTGTCAATACTGCTTATCAAATAGAAAAATGGTGACCCCTGCAAGTATTTAGTTTTAATGTAGTTTTAAAAGATATTGATCCCGTAGGGAAGGAATTCAGTTCTAAATACCAACTAGAGTTACTGGGTAAACAAAAATAGTAAATATTTATTGGAGGGATTTGGATTATAAACGTATCAATGAATAATAGACTAGAAAAGATATAAAATATAAAGATATTCCCTAACAACAAGTTTAGCAGAGAAAAACATGCAAAATCATCGAGAGTATTTCATACACTAGATAGCTTCAACAAATAAGGTTCTAGACGCCCTAATTTTCAATAATTCACCATAGAGCAACACATGAGATGACTTTTCAAAGTCTAGGGTAAATGAATTATGACACTTATAAGAACCTGGATAACTATATTACTATACTTAGTACGGGTCACTTTCACATAGCCATATTTAGCAAGTTACCATTACAAAAATTTTGGCTCACTAAACCACGTTATAATCACAGATCTAGTGATTATACATAATCTTGTTAACCCTGAAATCACTCTTAAAGTTAATTCGAAAGCATATAATTTGATTAATACAAATGAAGCAAAATGAATTACTCGTTGTGACACATAGACATATCATAAACTTCGAAATAGAAAGTATAAGTAGAAAACAAAGTAAAGTTGTAAGGTATACAAGTGGAAGCTAAAGTTGATCAAACCGTATCCACTCTTTAATGGGAGTCGTCAGTTCCCACAATTCCTGCTTCTACTTTGAATCTGGTCTCGACTCGTACAGAACCTCCGCTAGGATGTTGTTCTTTGTGAATCTTGAATAAAAGAATGTTGAAGAATGAAAAATTTTATTGATAAGTGCTTTCCAATTACACTTATACAACAAATGCTCGTATTTGTGTAGAAATATAGGGATCGAAATAGGAATCAAATCACTTAAACATTTTTCTTGCTAAGACTTTGAACTATCGTAATCTATGTAATTTCTACTTTCTATCTATACATACATGTCTAACATGTATCACACTATCAATCTAAATTTTTACCTCTAAAAATGGTTGAAGTTGAACCCTATTTATAGAGTACGAAGGGTAACGTCTATCCAAACAAAGAGTTGTGTCCATTGGCGAAGAGTTGCATCACTTAATTTTGATTGGATGCAAAGATTCATCCTCATCCACAATGGAAAGGAGCCTTTTCATGATTGGTTGACTTCCAAAGGGTGTCTTTTTAGTTAGTAGTTGATGGCAGTTGATAGGGGTTGATAGTTGTTATCTAGCGGTTGGTAGTTGAAAAGAGATAACCATTAACATTCACAAGTTGCGACCGTGAATCACATGTCACGATTATGAACATTGGTTGGCAGTTTTCTATTTATGAAGAGTGAAAAGTCACGATCGTGAATAGATATCACGATCGTGAAATGCTGTTTCTTCATGATTCTTCTTTGCAACTTTGCCGATCTTTGAAACTTTGATCCTAAGCCAAATCATTATGTTCCATGCATATTTTTGCACCTTTTTCACTCTTTCTCCTTAGAATTCCACTTTTGTTCATTTTACTCCCAAGATTTACCTAGTTCCTGCATTTGCATAAAAAACAACTACATACCACGTGAAATATTTTATATGAAGTATAAAATGAAACAAAACCATATCATTTTATAATTGAAAATGTCATGATAATAAGGGTAATTATACACTTATCATTATCCATATTATTAGAGCTAATGCCAAATTGGAGACACATTTAGGGAGTTGTACAATTGGGTACGCACATCTCGAGAAAAGAACTCTAATAGATTAGCAATTGCAAGAGATGCAAATGTACGGGTTCAAACCATGGTTATATTGTTATGACTTGAGTTGCGATAGTGGGGGTCATGATGAGTTACTATGGATGCTACCTACTAAGGAAAATTGGTTCAACCAGATTTCTCGAATTTGAATATAAGGAACTATTTAAATATCGATAAAATAGTAGGAAATTATGTATTTAATTAAAGACCTTATATTAAATGTATGTACATGTGCTAATGTCTAAACAAATTCTATCTTATATCTAGGTTGAATAATGAATCCAAACATAAACTTTCACTCAATTCTTAACAAAAAATTAGATGGTCCGAACTTTATTGATTGGTTCAAGGTGGTGAGGATAGTCCTTAGATCTGAAAGGATAGCTTATGTTTTAGATGAGCCCCTCCTTGATGAGCCTGATGTTGAGAATGATGTTAATGAACATGAGGCATGGGATAAGCATAGAAAGGATCATGAAACAGCAGCATGTATAATGCTTAAAATAATGAATTCTGAGCTTCAGAAATAACATGAGAACATGGATCTTGATACCATAATTCTCCATCTTCGTGAGCTCTTTTCAGAGTAGGCCAGATCTAAGAGATATCATATGTCAAGACTTATTCAAAACAAAGATGCAAGATGGCACTTTAGCACCATAGCATGCTCTTAAACTATTAGGTTATATAGAGAAGTTGACCCAACTAGGTTTTGTGATGGATAATGAATTATGCATGGATCTGATTCTTGCTTCATTAACTGATATTTACTCACAATTTGTGACTAATTATCACATGAACAAGATCGATACCACACTACCTAAGTTAGTCAATATGCTAAAAATAGTAGAGCCCAAGATTCAAAAGGATCCCAAGGCTCTACTTTTGGTTGAGAAAACCAAGCCTTCCAAGGGTGGGTCTCGTATTGGAAAGGGTTTGAGTGCTAAGAAGAAAATCAGTAAGAAGAAGAAAAATAAAGGAAATGCAAATGTCTGCTTCCGATATGGCAAGGCCGGCCAATGGAAGAAGGATTGCAAGGTTCAGATTTCTAAACATATGAATTAGAAGTCAAGTCAGGCATCTACTTCAAGTATGTTCTTGATATAGAGTTTCTCTACGATTCCCTATGAGTCTACTTGTGTATTAGATTCTTATTGTGGTACTCATATCTGTACTTATGTACAGGGATTACAGAATAGCAAAAAGGGGAAATGGACCTAAAAGTTGGAAATGGGGCACGGGTTGCTACAATAGCTATAGGTACATATAGCCTTCGTTTTTCTAGTGGCCTAGTTTTAGTTTTGAACAATTACTATTATATTCCAGCTATCACTAAGAATATTATTTCTGTTGCACTTCTACCAACGGAAGGATTTGAAATTTTATTTTCTCATAATAAATGACAAATTCAGCATGACAATATTCTTTATGCTTATGGAATATCTTTGAATGGCATATATGTTCTAGATACTAAAACTGAAATTCTAAACATTAACATTGTTAAGAAATCAAAATTAGATAATGAGAAATCCTCTTACTATGGCATTGTTGTCTAGGACACATAAATGAGACTCGCTTAACAAAGTTAAACAAATGTGGAGACTTAGGCGCAATGGAATGGGCTTCCTATAGTGTGTGCAAACCTTGTTGAAAAGGGAAGATGAATAAAAAACCTTTCGTAGGAAAGGGTCAATGTGCCACTAGTACTTTGGAAATAATACATTTCGATATATGTGGTCCAATGAGTGTTAAGACACATGAGGGTTTTGTCTACTTTATAACCTTTAT
Source organism: Euphorbia schlechtendalii (assembly GCA_949673415.1). Classification (NCBI taxonomy): domain Eukaryota; kingdom Viridiplantae; phylum Streptophyta; class Magnoliopsida; order Malpighiales; family Euphorbiaceae; genus Euphorbia; species Euphorbia schlechtendalii. The sequence continues at coordinate 14,375 of CATIWQ010547482.1, read as the reverse complement.
TGATAATTACTCACGATATGGTTATTTGTACTTTATGAGGCACATGTTTGAAAGTTTTGATGCTTTTAAAGAATTCAAAATTAAAGTAGAGAAACAGCTTGGGAAAAGTATCAAGGCCCTTTGATCTGATCGAGGTTGTGAATACATAAGCCAGGAGTTTCAGGATTATCTAAGGGATAATGGTATTTTATCCCAATGGACACCTCCTTATACTCCCCAACACAATGGAGTGTCAGAAAGGAGGAATCGAACCTTACTTGATATGGTTCAGTCCATGATGATCCAAGTAGAACTCTGCAGATCCTTTTGGGGTAATGCACTTGAGAGCATAGTTTATATACTAAACAGAGTGCCCTCTAAATTAGTTGATCAAACTCCATACGAGTTATGTTATGGTAAGAAACCCACTCTTTCTCACCTGAGAGTTTGGAGATTTCCTACATATGTTAAAAGGATAAGTTTAGATAAGCTGGGTGCTAAGTCTGATAGATGTCTGTTTGTAGGTTACCCTAAGGAGACTATAAGGTTTACCTTCTACGATCCCAAGGAAAAAAATGTCCTTGTTTCTAAAAATGCTCAATTCTTTAAGAATGAGCATATACTTGTGAGAGATAGTGGGAACATTCTTGAGTTAGGTACTCAAGAAAATCAAACAGACAGTCAACAGATTATACCTACACTTGACATAAGATAGTGTAAGAGTGGAGCAGCCTATTATAACACTGCCATTGCAAAGTTAGGTCGGGCTCCAAAATTCATATTAGCCATGAAAAAATATAAGTTTAGAATATGTCCCAATGGACCAGAATCTAGCAGATGGGCTAACAAAACCATTAACTCAGGTTAAGCATGACCAGCTTGCTAACGAGTATGGTATAAAGCACATGGCCAATTGGTTCTAGTGCAAGAGGGAGATTGTTAGACATGATGTATGCCCTAAAGATAATTAGGGCGATATGTCTTTATTAGCTATAATGTAAAAATAGCTTTGAATTATTAATAATAATCAAAGGCATTTTGTTACCTATCCGTGCTTCTTTTTAATTATATCTCGCTGGTATTATATATAATAGGATATGTATATGAGCATTGATGAAACAAAGTCTGTGACTAATTCATAGTGTAAAAGTTCAAGGAGATGGTGGGAGCTATGTCGAGTGAGAACTGCACATACATGTTACTATGAATAATCTAAATATTTCTAGTCATAGTTCCATTGAGACTGGACATCAATGGAGTGGATAGACTAGCATGGGTAGGCTTACTCCTTTAATTAGTTTTAAGCGGCCAATCTCATGAGCTGAAGGTGGTACCTTGAGTTAACACATGAATGTATTCGGGTAATACATTGGAGACAGCCATAAGACAAACGCTCAGAATAACTCTATCCATGTGTTGGTGTCATGTCTTATTGCAGTAGTAGTATGAGTATCCTCAGACCTGAGATACCTATTACCATATGTAGGAGTTGTTATACTAAGGGTCATACTTATTCATACCTTGGCTATTAGGATGACACGGGTGATTACTGGTATAGCGATGATCACATGTTGGTAAGCTGTGTAGTCAAGACGGGATCCATCTCTCCTGATATAGTAATATAATGGAGATGTACCTTAGGGCCCCTTGTTCAAGTGACACACTCATAAACCTCTGATCAGAGTATACGATTGATGGAACAGGTTTCTAGTCAATCAAGATACAAAATCATTGAGTGGCATTCTTCGTGAACAACTCTAAATCTACAATAGCTACGGCTATTACATGAGCTGACATTTAATCCGAACTTAATAGACCAGATGGTGTGAGTGAGCAATACAGAGCGGTAGGTCGAGAGCGCGCAAGGTGATAGGCATGGTCCACCGGGGTGTTTGAAAATGAAGCACCGGGTTGGGGACCTAGGAAAAAAAAGTTGAAAGAAAAGGCGAAAAATGTTTTAGATTGGTTCGAACCTGAATCCGCCATCTCTTAGTGTGGAGTCTCCACTTGGATTAGCTCTTTCCACGAATTAGAGTCTTGTGAGGCTTAACGTCCGGGGGATGGCCTACTAAGACATAGAGATTCAGGTTCAAGATAAGTAACTTATTTCTCATTGGATTACATTATATTAAATCTACAGAATACCGTATTCTCTTAATTGTGCACATTCACACTTAGGTTATTTTTGATTTTAAAAGCATAATTCACAGATGGCAAAAATAATAAACCATCCACAAGGTGAAATAATAAACCATCCACAAAGAGTAAGTAAATACGGAAAATAAATGTGAAAAATAAAGATTACAAGGCTTCCAAAAATCGAGGGATGCAACTACCCAATAACCTATTAATTACATTTCCCAAAAAAAAATTGCGATACCCTAAGGAAAAGTAAAATCCTAAAAATACATCTAACCTGCATCCATAAAGGTTAGCAAAGGGGATATCACATATGTTCAATTTGATTTTAGCGAGGCCCATGTGGCCTAGTTAAAACATCGATGGTTTTAAGTTGTTATTTTAAATAAAAATAGTTCATTTTATTAGCACGTTGGTTGCACATTTTAATGAATGAAATTGCTTGCATGGCAAATTGGTGAGGGCTGTTATCCAGGAATATGTTTTATTCCCTTCGTGGGGGTGTTCTAACATACATCTCTTTTTAATAAACAAAAATAGATGAAGAAGAATTACAACATTTGAATAAAATAAAAATCCTAGGTTCAAAATGAAATTAGAAGAAGAAGAATACCGAAAGCACGGAAATTACAGTTCTAGGAACTCAGAGGTTTACCGTTACCTATGAATCCACTTTGAAGATATTCGATCGGCCGTTAAAAATCCTCTTCATCCTTTTGTTTAGGTAAAAGTTGTTGTGAAAGTCCAAAAATGTTCGTTTAGTTCTTGGAAATTGAAGCAGTTCTAAAAGCTATATTTTATTTGTAAATTTTTCAGAGTCCTGATTATCGAAAAAGATCCAAATATTTATAGGAGAAATCCCAAAAATCCAAAAAGGTAAGTTTTTCTGGCGAGGGTCTCGCAGAAAAAAATTTCGGCAAGGTACCAAGACTCGTCTTTTGCGAGGCCTCGCCAAAGACTATGGCAAGGCAACCTCGCCAAGTTTGGCGAGGCTTACCTCACCAAGTCCTTGGCAAGGCCTTGCCAAGTTTGGTGAGGCTAGCCTCGACAAATCCTTGGTGAGGCCTTGCTAAACCTTGGGGAGGCCTGCCTTGCCAAGGAGTTTGGTGAGGTTGCCTCGCCAAAGTGTTTTGGCGAGGCTCGCCTCACCAAAGCCCATTTCTCGGCAAGGCCTACCTCAAACTTAGGATTAAGTATCCCTCGGGTTTTTTATTTCTAAATTTTTTTTATTATTATAATTTTTTTTATGTATTTTCATATTATTTTTTTAATTAATTTCTGAATAAAATTAAATAATGTCCTTTTAAATTTGGAGATAAGGAGGATTCCTATTCGGATACATCTAGATACTCGAGAATTGTGTGATTCAAGGATAAAATCCTGAAAAGCAGTCATTATTACGAGCTAGTTTAAAATCATGTGCTCACAGCTGCCCCTCGTGTGATCATTGGTGGTTGTTTAACTAGTATGATCACACAAAACGAGCGTAGGGATAGAGAGAATACCTGACCTGCTTGGTTGGTGACTTCTTGTTCCCAATTGGTGATAAAATGGGCCTTCCTTTCTAGTGCTATGTCTTCGTATGGTTGTCCGTTTCTTTCTTCGGAATCCTTTAGGTACTTGGTGCCCCTTGTGGACGGGTCTACCGTTTCTTTCTACGATGTCCCAATTATTGTCGACATTTGTTTTTCTTCTCGGTTGCGATTATCGTGTGCCTCTTCGAACGATTGGAGATAAGTGCCTGAATTTGTTTCAAAGGCGATCTTGAATTTCCTTAATAGGATCTTGACTTGTTCTCTGTGGCAAATCAAGAAACTAATGTAAATAAATATTTCATGATAAATGTTTTGATTATTTGATTGAGTTTATGCGGAGCAAAAATTTTTTCCCCTTTAATAAAAACTTAAAACAATGAGGAATACATGAATTAAATGAGTTTGAGGAATATTGGGGATATCCCGTGCATCGTTCCGTAGTGTTAGGACTATCCCATTGTAAAGTAATAAAATATATAGGTGGGGCCCACTTATTTTCATTATAAATAGGGCTCCCCCTTCTTTTATTCCTTCACTTTTCATAATCTTCCTCTTTCTTTAAGCACTCTAGATCTCCCTTCTCTCTAGCAAACATGTTGTCGAAGGTTACCGGTAGGGCACTCCGTTTCACTTCTAGCCTCACTCCTCAACCTACTAATGATCCTGGCCTATTTTCTATCGATATTGACATCGCATACAGCATGGAAACGAGCGACACTATGCTGGGGTTTACAGTTACTTCCCGCATAGAGAAATTGGATCCTTATTTTCCAACTTAGCCTCACCTTTCCTGGACCGAGTATTTGCTAAAAACATTTTTATTTACCATTTTTAATGTGATTTTATCCTACTTAAGAACTAAATTGGAATTGATCCTTGAACTATGCCACAGAATTTTATCCTAGAAAAAATTAAAAAATACAAATTCAAGTCTGCTCGGCGGAGACCAAGAAAATACGGCGAGGGCGTGACCCTTGCCAAAGTCTCTGGTGAGGATCACTTGGGACCCTTACCAGAGTCTCTGGCAAGGGTCCCTTCGGACCCTCACCAGAGATGCCTGGCGCGGCCCCGAGGGCCCACCAGATTTTTCCATTGGGGCCTCTCGGGGCCCTGATCGCTCTTCTACGTAATTATTGTATATTTTTATTTTTTTATTTTTATTATTTATATTTTTTTAGGTGAAAAAGAGATTGGAAAATAATTAAAGCTCAAAGTCCAAACGTCTTTTGGATTCGAAAAAAAACTTAGAAGAAAATATTTGTCCAAAAGATAATAAGACTCGGGTTCTAAATTAGTTTTAGACCTGAGAATATCTGAGGACTTTTTCGAGAATGATTTGAAGAATAGAGTTCGGGATCCAAATGTGTTTTGGATTTAAATTATTTAAGAGAAATCGGAAGAAAGTATTTTTGGTGTTTTCCTCGCCTTTTTTGCGTATAATTAAAAAAATGTATTATTTGATTTGTTTTTCGGACCCCCACACTTCGTCCTACTGGTGGGTATTTTACTATCTAGGCATGGTATCGTCACGCTTCATCTCACCCTGAGCTCGTTCAGGCCATCGAGGCCACCGATTTCGATCCTCTAGCTCGATCTTTACGGCCTACATTATTACCATAAGTGACATCGATTACGCTGGCTCAGAGGTGGTGTGACATTTTGCATACCTTCCATCTTCCGATCGAGGAGGTTACCATCACTCCCTCTGATATCGTGGTGATTACCGGTCTATCTTGGACTGGTATTGGGATCTAGTTTGACACCTTCTTGGAGCAGTTCTTTAAGGCTCCCACCGCTTACCGTCACGTTAGAAACTTGCTCGGTGTTGATCCCAGAGGCTGGGCCTTGAGTTATAGTGTGTTGTTTAATTACTGGACCGGTCAACAATCAGTTTCTGAGGCCAAGGTTCCATAGTATGTTCATTCATTTTTTGCCACCTTATTGAGCATAACATTCTTCCCGGTCTCGAAAAGCAAGATCAACTATGGATTGATTGAGCCGCTAGCGGACTTGGATAGAGATTAGTGGCCTTAACTGGCCACTGGCGATCTTGGCGCAGACTTATTTTGCCCTTGACTTGGTTGTACGGGGTCGTTTGCGGGCGCTGCATTGCTGCCCCATGGTTCTTCAGGTATTGTTTGCTTACATTGTGATTTGTGTATGTCGATTTTTTATTGATTAACTTTAATTAACCCCTTTTATTTTTTAGGCGTGGGCCTTCTTTTATCGGTTCCTCCTCACCCCGCAGTTTACCGATGCTCCGGAGGGTTCTTTTTGTATGGCCCGGATCTGTTCTTCTTTCGAGGGGGATATTTTGGGTTTTGATGATTTATATCAGCATCTTTGTGGATTGACTCTTGAGCAGGTGATGGATCTCATTTCGATGGATATGATCACCCCTTTTTTTCTAAATTTATTCTGACTTTATTGTTCTTTCTTTTCAGGATGAGAGCAACCCGTGGCAGGGTCTCCTAAGTTATCATATGGCGAAGGAGATCCGGTGAGATGTGGACCGCCATCGCTTCATCCTTGAGGGGCCTAGGACCCGTGAGTGGTACCTGGGTGAGCATATTTAGTTCTGGCGGAGTAAGCCAGTGTTTGATAAGCGCATTCCGCCTGCGCCTCCAACTGGACTATTTTGAGTGACTGATCCTGAGGAGCGTTAGCCATTCTTTAAGGGGCATGGCGTAAGGCTCTCAAGGAAGCATGGTGACTACGAGGCTACTCCCGCTTCACCCATTAACTTAGCCCGAGAAGGCGCGACCCTCTGCTCGAGTTAGGGGTCAAAGAGTTGATGGTGGTTCTGGTGCGGGTGCTAGTGGCACTAGTGTGGGATGCTCGGTATGAAGTATGTTAACTATTTCATCCATGTTGATCCTGTTTCTGACTTCTTTTCTATCTTTGTAGGAATTTATTTGAAAGAGGGTTCGAGTGCTTGATTTGAATGCTACAGCCGAGGGGTGAGCTCATCTTCCTTAGGCGTTGTTGAAGGGAGATTCGCAATTCCCCTTGACTCCACTTTCTACTTGATGGGTTCCATGGGGACCTTGTTGTAGGTACATCTTCCCCCGAGCTACCATACGTTGGCCTACGATCCTTCTGACACTACTCACGTGAGTTTTAGATAGCAAGTGATCTTTGGGGAAGTTTTAATGTTTGTTTACTAACTCTTTTCCTTTTGTAGTTCATACGTGAGGAGATGGATAGGGTGGCCCGACATTCCTTTGCACTGAGGGACCTGATGCTTTCACAAGACAGGATTACACGGGTATATTTTTTTTTCTCAACCTGTTATATGCAATGCATGAAATGTTATGTTTTTATGTAAATGTATATGTGTTTTTTGACATGTTTTATGACTGTAGGATATGGCAGCGAGGAGTGAGGAGTTTGAGCGACCCTACCCGGAGCTTGACGGTTACTTTCAATCATTGGATGTTAGCCATCAAGGTCTATATGCCCGTTATCATGGCCTTGAGATCAGTCACCAGGAGTTAGGAACCCATTATAAGGGTTTAGAGGCTCGATTCTAGAGTTTGGAGGCTAGTCACCAGAGTTTGGAGGCTTAGTATCAAGAGTTGTTATGGTAGAACACCCAACAAAGCAGGCTTGAGCAGAAGCGCGGGCCTCCACCTCGGGCCTTCACCAGCCTCTTACGTTTGATCTTGATTCCCTACTTGATGACCCATATGTTGGGCCGCTCCTTTCTCAAGAATGGGATGCTAGTTTTCTTCACGATCCACAACCTCCTCCTGTGTTAGGTTCAGCCGATGGTGGTCCTGAGAGACTAGATCTTGAGCATTTCGAGATATCCACCATGGTACCCTGAGATTCGGTGGGTGGAGATAACGCATAGGCGGTGCATACTTAAGAGTTCCCTTTTAGCTTTAGTTTTAGATTACTCTTTTTTCGAACTGGACTTTTTTAGATAGCTGTGTTTTGTAGAAAACTTCTAATTTATGAAAGGAAAGGGGATTTTGGCCATGGCGTGTCGGGTCCTCACATGTGATTTTTTATTTTATGAATATGCTTGCCAATTTGTGAATGTTTTTTTCGTATATGTATGAATGAATGTTAATGCTAATGTATGTGGTCAATGTGTGTAGGTAACACCGGTCTTGAGGGATTTTCTTTAGCTCTTTTCCTTTCTAATGTCGACCCAAAACGAGCATCTTAGGGCGTTTCTTTGCACTATTTGGGGACTCGATTGGCAAAGTATTAAGAGCTTTGGTCTGCGGGGTCTTCAATACCTTGCTTCCAAGCCTGTGAATATGGCTTTCATTTACGCTGCTTTGAAATTCTGGGATCCTGCCACTCATGTTTTTGGTTTTGCCGACTTCGAGCTTTACCCCTTGGTCGAGGAGTTTCATGCTATCTTGGGGCTCCCTTTTCCGAAGGAGTCTATGCCAATATCACCCTCAAGACTTTCCTTCACCTTTCCTTCTTTCTAATTTGGGGGTGAAGATAAGCTGAAGGGTTTATGGAACCTAGAGTCCAGTGGGCGCTTTTTGTTAACTCCCCCTAATGTTGGTGGCTTTCGAGTTGAAGCTGTCCTTTGCTGGTGTGAGAATACACCTAGCACTCATTTAGAATGGCCTTCAATGGTGACTGTACTTCTTCTGGCAGAGTTCGATTGTGGGGTTGGAGCGATTACCCCTTTCTGATTACTGTCGGTCATTGACCCACTCTCCACAGGCCTTTCTCCTACGGCTTTAGCTTTGGCTAAGAGTCTGGTTCACTTAGACGCTGCTTCGGTGAATCTGGACTTATCTGTTGGAGAAGCTTCGCTTGACTGCTGATCCACGCTTAGGGAAGGCTCAGTACCTCCCTTCACATTTTGGTCCTAGAGGCTTCACTAGGAAGGACCATCATTTGCTGAGTGAAGGTGCTTGGGTCGATATTCTGGGCTCCTACCGAGCTTCTGAGATTCGTTAGCTCAGCCCTTGGTTGGAGATTCCATTCATGGTTACTAACGTCCATGATTCTGGTGTATTGTTGATGGGGTTGTTTAGCGTTACATCCTATTCCCCTTCTCGTCTAAGCAGGCAGTAGGGGCGTCAGCAACGGGTCCCTCGGTCTCTATGCTTGACTCGTTTCCATGGCTTCGGTCCTAACACACCTAATGCGATACAGAGGCTTTGGGCACGTGCTCGAGTTCTTATACTGGATTACACTGCCCCGGAGATGATGGATATTGACGAATTCTACCATCGATGGCTTGATGAGATCAAGGTTCTACCTGATGCTGATAAGAACTTTATGGTGTCTTATGAGTGGGAGAGGGATGAAGATGGTTTGGACTCCCTTCCTCATAATTCTAGGAAGCGTGCACGGTTGAATGACTGGCACCCTTAGATCTTATTCGTTTTCGCCATTTATTTTCTGGTCTTTGTTTTTTGCTTATTCTTGGATTGTTTTTGACATTATGAAATTTTGTCAAACTTTATTTTATTTACTTGCGATATTATGTATGTACACATTCATATAAACATAAACATAAATCCTTGCAAACATAACACATTTCATTGAACAGCTTTAAAAAGGGTACAAGTTTTCCAATGATTTGAGTCCTGCCGCCAGTTAGCCTAGAGCAGGTTTTCTAACTCATGGTCCCTCTATTCCTCACCGTGTCCTAATATTTGCCTGAGCTGCCCTTTACAGGTTTTCAAGTCAGCAAACATTTCTAGCTTTTATACAAGAATGGTCCTAATTGTTGCCCGAGTAGCTATGTGCTATCTGGCGAACTGGTTTTTCTCTCTTTTTTGGTGTACCGCTTTTGTAAGTTTATTTCTTTTATTTTTACACGTGGTAGTGCTTGAGCTTGTCTTGATTGATTGGATTGACAAATTCATTTCCATCCATGTCCATGATCTTGGAGGCTCCTTTGCTCAAGATTTTCTTAATGACATAAGGACCTTCCCAATTTGGGCGAAAATTTCCCCGTTGGTCCACATTTGAGGGTCTCATCTATTTCAGAACCAAGTCTCTTGCTTTCAACAGTTGGCTTCTAGCTCTAACCCGACTATTGTATGCCCTAACCATGCATTGTTGGTATATCTACAAATGATCCATTGCCTTTAGCCACTGTTCATCAATCATGTTCAACTGTTCAAATCTGGCATTTGCCCATTCTGACTCTTCTAACCTCGCCTCTAGTGCTACTCGAAGCGATTTCACTTCCATTTCCACCGGTAAAACTACTTCCATCCCATATAATAACGAGAAAGGTGTTTGATTGGTGGGAGTTTTGACGCTCATTCTTTATCCCCATAATGCGAATGGCAACTTATCAGCCCAGTCCCTGAAGGTAATGACCATCTTGCTCAAGATTTTCTTGATTGCCTTGTTTGCTCACTCTATTGCCCATTAGCCAGTGGCTTGTATGGTGATGACCAATGGTGCTCGATCCCATATTTCTTCATTAAGTCTGATGTGGCTCCTTGAAATTGAACCCCATTATCCGATACAATGTGATGTGGGATGCCATATCGGGCGATTATATACTTTTCTATGAACTTGGCTATCTTCTTAGCGGTGATGTTGGTGTAAGATTCAGCTTCCACCCATTTTGAAAAGTTGTCCACTACTACTATAATGAAGCGATGTCCATTAGTCTAGTTTTGCAGAATCTTGCCAATAATGTCGATGCCCCACGCTGAGAATGGCTAAGAAGCAGCTAAGCTATGGAGTTTAGATGGGGGTAGATGACTGATGTCACCGTAAATCTGGCACTCATGACACTTTCGTACTTCCGATACGTAGTCTGTGACCATTGTTGTCCAATAATACCCTTGGAATTTTATTTTCTTAGCCAGTGCTATCCCATTCATGTGTGGACCACAGTCCCCCGCATGCATTTATCGCATTATTAATAGTGCCTCCTGTTCTGTGAGACATCTCAACAGCATCCCTTCTAATATTTGTTTGAACAAATCCCCTTCTACCAGAAAGAACTGAGTCGCTATCCACCGTAATGAGGTTCTTTCAGAGTCTATTGCGTTTTCTGGGTATTCCCCGGTCTGCAAAAATTTAACGATGTCAAAGGACCAATTCCCGATAGCTTGTTGATCCTTTGTTTCCAAAAGGCAATAGTAGAAGGGTTCTTTGGCCATTACAATACAACGGGTTTGATTGACTAAGTTCTAGGGCCCTCCCACATCGAGGCTAGTGTAGCGAGGGCCTCTACCATTTGGATTTCATCCCTAGGTACATGTTTGGAGATGCATTTGGAAAATTTTTTGAGATTTTCCATACGGCTTCAGTGTAGGGACAGAGAGATTTTTCTCTTATTTCCCAATAGCCAGTGACTTGTTTTATAACCAGAGTTGAGTCTCCAACCACCGATACTTCTTTTGCCCGTGTCTTTCGAAGCCTCTAACCCAAACAAGCAAGCCTCATATTCTACCCTGTTATTTGTTACTGGGAATTCCAATCGTTTGGAAAGGGGTATAACTTCGTTTTGCGGTGTTATCAATACAACCCCTAGGTCGGCTTCGTTCCTATTCATTGCACCGTCGAAGAACATTTTCCACTCTACACCTGCATCCTCTATTAATGCTAGTTGCTCATCTTGAAATTCTAAATTTTCAACATAATCAAAGTCCAAGGGTTGATTTGCCAAAAATTTAGTGACTGCTCATCCCTTAATGACTTTTTTGGTCACATATTCGATGTCGAATTCAGATAATAGCAATAACCACCGTGATAGTTTTCCAGCTAGTGTTGGTGACTGGTACAAGAACTTCATCAGGTCTATCTTTGTGATGACTTTTATATGATAAGATTGGAAGTAATATCGTAGCTTCTTTATCAACCAAACCATCGTTGTGCAGATTTTCTCTACCAAGGTATAACGTGACTCATACTCGAGTAATTTTTTGCTCAAGTAATAGACTGCATGTTCACTTCTATCTTCGTGTTCTTGCACATGCATTGCTCTAACTGATGATTCCTCAATTGCTAAGTGTAAGATCAGGGGCTTTCCATGCTCTGGTGCGCGGTGGACGGGTGGGCTTATCAAGTATTGTTTGATTTTGTCAAACGCTACCTGGTACTGGTCGTTCCAAACTATTGGTTGGTCCTTTCGTAGTAATTTGAAGATTGGCTCGCAGATGGTAGTGAGTTTAGCGATAAATCTACTTACAAACTGTAGAGACCACATGAGAGACCGGACTTCTTTCTCAGTTTTTGACACGGGTATATCCCTAATGGTTTTGCTTTTATTAGGATCCATCTCAATTTCTTTTTGGCTGACTATATATCCTAGGAGCTTCCCTGATGTGACCCCAAATATGCAATTTTTTAGGTTCAAGCGTAGATTGTATTTCTCGATCCTGGTGAGAAACTTGTCGAGGATAGCTGGATTTTCCTCTCTGGTGTTGGACTTCACAAGCTTGTCATCAATGTAAACTTCCACTTCCTTATGGATCATATCATGAAGGTGGGTTGTGATGGCCCGCTAATATGTTGTGCCAACGTTTTTCAAACCAAATGGCATTACCTTGTAGCAGTATATGCCCCATTCAGTGATGAATGCTATCTTGATCTTATCTGTTATTGCCATTAGTATCTGGTTATAGCCTGAGAAGCCATCCATGAAGGAATACATAGCTACCTTTGCTGCCCTGTTGACCAGTACATCGATGTGGGGTAGGGGGAAATCATCCTTTGGGAAGGCTTTGTTCAGATCCCTGAAATCCAAACAAACTCTAACCTTGCCATCTTTCTTTGCTACTGGGACTATGTTGGCTAGCCACGTCGAGTATTCAACCACTTCTAAGAATTTAGCTTCATTCTACTTTGCCAATTCAGCCTTGACCTTTTCTACCCATTCAGGCCTTAAGTGACGTAGTTTCTATTTTACCGGCTTGATCCGAGGGTCTGTTGGGATGTGATCCTCTGCTATTTGCCTATCTACTCTGGGCATGTCTTCGTATAACCAAGCAAACGCTACCACCTGATGTTTAAGTACATTCGTGATCTCTCTTTTTTCTTCAAGAGTCAAATCATTGGAAATTGTCACCATTTTTGGTGACTCATTTGTACCTAAGTTAATTTTGTTTAATGATGTATCATGAATGTTAAAGACGTTATGTGTATGATCATATGAATGCATGGTGCCATCAGGCAGAACATCAAACAAGTAAGCAAAATTGTCGTACTTCATTGAATGAGCCTCGTAGGCAAAATTGTCAAAGACATTAGAAATATTCATTATTACATCATCAATTTCCTCCTCCACAGGTGTAGGGGCTTCAGTTGTTTCAGCAGCAGGTGCGTCAGTGGTAGGTTCTGCCTTGAGAGTGGTCTGCATCAGCTTTTCGGTGAGGAGCTTGATAGTGCCTTGTAGACCTTGGTCTCACGCATCGCCTTTCTTCATCAGCTCGTTAACATCCTTAGTGAAAGCTACCATCGCATCTTCTAGTATTCCACCTTTTTCATATTCCTCAATCTGGGTTATTGCCAGGGTCGGTTTCTCTTCCAATTCAGCATCAATAAGGGACTAAATCAACTGGCTGATTGTGAAGTGAAACACATCATTGAATATTTCGAGTCCTTTGACTTCCTCCCCATTCAGGATTGTCAATTCCGGCTCTCCTAGGTATAACTTAGTACCTTCCGCCTCGTAGACTCTTACCATGTTACAGAATATGGGCCGTTTATGCTTGTACATTTTCATGCTCGGGGTGAAACCCAGGGCCAATCTAGGTGTGACAAGAATAGGGTCGATGGCCCTGATAATCCCTTGATGATATTTTCCCAAGCCTTTTCCAGGGATAAAACCCTGCTTCTTCATTTGAGTTCTCAGGCTTATAGGGAAGAAACGATATCCCTTCGGAGTTCTGCGCCCCTTCTTCTTTTCTTCTATGGCCGTTGCCACCCTCAATCGTTGCATTATTCTCTCCTCAAATGCGATAGCTACCATCATTGATTCCTCATCAGCCTCGAACATCACCGGCCTCCCTTTATGAATAAGCATTATCTTCTGGTGCAGAGTAGAAGGGACTGCCCCTATTGCATGGATCCATGGCCTACCTAGAAGTAACAAATAAGTTACTGGAATATCCAGCACAGTGAACTTTACATTGGAGATCACACCTCTAGTGGTGTCCTCTGCTTCAAAGCTACCTACTACACCCCTTTTTTAATCATCGTAGGCTCGGATCACCATGTTAGATTTGGCGAGAATATCCTCCCTTAGCCCTAGGTGAGGTAGGACTTTAAGAGGACAGAGATTGAGAGCCGAGCCATCATCTACCATCACACATGCTATCGCGCGATTGAAAATTTAAACCTTGATAAATAAGGCCTGATTATGCAATCCCAGTTCCTGCGTAGCTCAGATTGATCAAAAATTATGGACGACATTTGAGGGGGAATAATTCCTTCCCCGATGGCAGCGCATATCTCGATTACTGAGGTTGAAGGCGTGGTAGGCATTTCCATCAACCTCTTGACTAAACCCATCCTATACTTTTGTGAAGTCTCAAGCAACCTCCAGATGCTGTATTTGGCTTGAGTTCCCTTCAACTGATTTACCAAAGGGTCTATATCTAGCATGTCTTCATCCACCTTTGGGGGTAGAGGTGGCTCCGGCTATTCCCTTTCTATTTCCTCCGGCCTAGAGTCATTGAGCTGAACAGTCTCGTCCCTTCTGAAAACTCTACCACTCCGAGTAACCCTTAGTACTCCATTATCCATCACTCTTGTTTCCCTGGAATT
>CATIWQ010547467.1:0-11011 GCA_949673415.1 Euphorbia schlechtendalii | reverse complement strand
TATATATATACATACATATATATATATATATATATATACATATATATATATATATATATATATATATATACATACATATATATATATATATATACATATCAATCCATCCTCGGATTGCCTTGTCCTAGAGCTCATCCCTTTGCGGTTCCATCTTTCCATTTTGGTGCTGAAGCTGATCTCCGAGGTTTATGGAATTTTGATTCCGTGACTTCCTTTCTTGCTCTCCCACCGTCCCCCGGGGGATTTCAGGTTGTCACTATCTTGGATTGGTGCGTCAGTGATCCAAGATCTCATATAGCTTGGCCATACCTGGTTGCCTTGCCCCTGATGTTGGAATTTATATGCGGAGTTGGTTCTAGCACCCCATTCCAACTGATATCCATCATTGATTCACTTCACCAAGAGAACTATCCTTATGCCCTAGCACTGGCAGAGAATCTCATTATTATGGACACTACTGCTCTTGCCCTTATCCGATCGATGATCGCTTCACGCTTCACGAGGTGAGCCCTCAACAACCCCTCATTTTCCCATTTTCTACTTTGTTAAATAGGATTTGTATCAGGTTTCGCTGTTGGAGAAACTTTCTGTGATTGGTGATCCCCGAGGGAATCCTTCTGAATATCCACCTGTCGCATACAACAGACGAGGGTTGACCACTGCAGGACACTCCCGGATGATAGAGCAAGATTGGATTCAGATGCTTGGTCGGATCTCTGATGACAGGATTCGTTGGCTTTGCCCCTGGTGGGCTATCACACATGTTGCTACCGTAATGTATGACGATGGGATTTTGCTTATGGGCCTGCTCTACTCCACCTTCTATTCGCCTAGTCGCATATGCAGGTAGTATGGTAGGCGCCAACGGATACCTCACAGCACATGCACTTCACGAGTTTTTGAGTGGCATCATTCCTGGCCTGATAGGCTGCCAATCTTGTGGAGTCAGCATACCCGGTTTATTTTCCTTGATTACGGGGTCGTAGAGACTATGGAGACCGACAGGTTCTACCGTGGATGGTTAGAAGCGATTCGGTCTCTGACAGACCTTGGGAGTTATGCTTGGGTGACACGTGAGTGGTTGAGAGAGGAAGACAGGCTGAGCCCTTATGGTCGCGGATAGACCCATCTTGATGAATTATCGAAAGTGATGCTATTTAAATAAAAGAAAAAAATTAATCAACTTTTGCTTAGAATATACCAGTGTGGCAAGATTCTATCGGATTTATTTGTCTTTTCTGAATTATAAATTATTAAAATAATGCTTGTAGTTTACTCGTGACATTTCAGCCATTGGCATTCATGCACTTCCCTGAGAATACACATTAAATATTTCCAACAAGAAATAATATCTTCATTGATGAAAGAAATTGAAGTACAAATGTTTTGAGTGGTCCGACTCCTGTCATTAGTTAGCCCTCTCAGGTTTTCTAACTAATGAATTCATTCCTCACTCTTTTGTCCTAAGTTTTACCTGAATCGCCCTTTTCGGGTTTTCAACTCAGCGGACTATCTTATTTTTTAAGAAGAAAAAGAAAAGAAAGAAAAGACCCTAATTTTTGCTCAACCAACAGAGTATCGGCCGACAAGCCTATTTACACATGTATTTTTTTTATTTTTGTACTGCTTTTTATTGATTTAATTCTTTTCCTAAACGTGGTAGCGCTTAAGCTTGTCTTGGTTAACGAGGTTGACGAATTCGTTGCCGTCCATGTCCATAATCTTGACAACTCCTTTGCTTAGCACTTTCTTGACTACGAACGGGCCCCCCCAGTTGGGTCTAAACTTTCCTCTGATGTCCACATTTGATGGTTTTAACAACTTCAATACCAAATCTCCTGCCTTTAGAGGTTGCCTCTGGCGCTTGACTTTGCTATTGTATGCTCTAGCCATCAGTTTCTGATACATTTGCAGATGATCTAAAGCTTTGAGGCGATGCTCGTCAATCATGTTAAGCTGTTCAAATCTCACTTTGGCCCATTCTGATTCTCCCAACTTGGCTTCCAGTGCTATCCTCAAATATCCCACTTCTATTTCCACTGGCAAGACTACTTCCATTTCGTACACAAGTGAGAACAGAGTTTGGTTTGTGGGTGTCCGAGTGCTTGTTCTGTAACCCCAGACTACAAAAGGTAACTTATTAGCCCAATCTCGGTATGTAGTTACCATTTTACTCAGGATCTTCTTTATTGACTTGTTAGCCGCCTCGACTGCCCCATTGGCATGCGGTCTATATGGCGAAGAGCGGTGATGCTCGATACCATGTTTCTCCAGTTTTCTGCTGTTGCCCCTTGGAATTGCATGCCATTGTCTGAAACATTGTGATGAGGGATCCCATACCAAGTGAAGATGTGTCTTTCTATGAACTTGGGCATTTTCTTGGCGGTAATATTAGAGTAGGATTCGGCTTCTACCCACTTAGAGAAGTAGTCAACTGCCACTATGATGAATCTGTGGCCGTTGCTAGAGGAAGGTCGAATCTCTCCAATTATATCGATCCCCCACACCGAGAATGACCAAGGAGTAGACAAATTGTGGAGATCCAAAGGAGGCAGATGGCTAAGATCACCGTAGATTTGGCATTCATGGCACTTCTTAACCTCGGCGATACAGTCCGCTACCATAGTGGTCCAATAATATCCCTAATGTTGAATCTTCTTTGCTAGGGATAAGCCATTCATATGTGGGCCACAATCACCTGCATGGAGTCTCTGAATGATGAGCAAAGCCACTTTCTCTGTCAAACAGCAGAGTAATAACCCTTCCGGAGTGCGATGAAATAAATCATGGTCTAGAAGCCTGAATTGAATGGCCAATCGACAGAGGGAAGTGCGCTCTGAATTTGTGGCACCCTCTGGATAAGTACCGTCCTTTAGAAATTGTACTATATCAGAATACAGCATTCGGAATCCGAGTCCTCAACTGTCACTGCTCTACAATAAAAGGGTTCCTTGGCGGTTTGAAGGAGTAATGGTTTGATAGGCTGGGTCTGGGGTCCTTCCCACATAGAGGCTAGAGTGGCTAAAGAGTGTGCCATTTGGTTCTCTTCTCGTGGCACATGACGAAAAAAACACTTTTCAAACTTAGCGGCGACTTCGTAGACTGCTTCCAAGTATGGGCGAAGTGAATCCTCCTTGATCTCCCATTCACCGGTCGCTTACCGAATTACCAAAGTTGCATCCCCGATAACTGATACTTCCTTGGCCCTTACTTTTCGTAGCGCTTCCAAGCCAAATAGACATGCTTCATATTCTGCCCCATTATTTGTAACTGGGAACCCTAAACGTTTTGACAATGGGATTACTTCATTTTGTGGTGTGATTAAGACCACTACCAGGCCTGTCCCTTTGCGGTTCATAGCACCATCGAAATACATGGTCCACTCTCTCTTGACTTCTTCTACCAAAGATAACTACTCATTTGGGAACTCTAGGTTTTCCACATAATCAGAGTCAATCACCTGGTTAGCCAAGAATTCTGCCACTGCTCGACCTTTGATGAGCTTCTTGGTAACGTACTCAATGTCGAACTCGAAGAGGAGTAACAACCATCGGGAAAGCTTACCTGCCAATGTGGGAGACTATCATAAATATCTCATGGGGTCAACCTTAGCCACTGCCTGGATCTGGTAGGATTGGAAATAGTATCGTAGCTTCTCAATCAGCCATACCATTACCGCACAAATCTTCTCCACCATTGTGTAGCGGGTCTCATACTCTAACAACTTCTTGCTCAAGTAGTATATCGTGTGTTCCTTCTTGCTGTCATCCTCTTGTACTGGCATGGTGTGAGCGGATGACGTTCGACCCGCGCGGATGCCGCGAGGCACCGGCCCCGTGAGTTGGAGTGTGGGGTTTTCGAAAATGATTTGCGTTGAAAGAGCACGTTGGAAAAGAGGTTCCCATGAAGGAAACCGTGGTTTGGTTGAAAATGCATTGCAAATTTAAGAGACTCGAGATCAAAATCCCTAGTCTGTGTTACAGAGTCGCCACCCGGATCAGTTCTTCCGGGAAATTTCGGTACAGCCTTAGATCCGTATGCCTAATCCGTACCACAAAGTAGAGATTCGGGTCCGGTATGAGTTATCTATTTCGTCATCATTTGAGTTAAATTACACTATGAATGAGAAACCACGTCTATAATATTCGAACTAAACTAGATATTTTCGATTTATTTTTATCGCGCATGCATAAAAACGGTAAGTAAATTGCGGAAAGTAAACACGTAGGAAATTAAATGCGCCTATTCTACGGGGTATTAATTATATCACCAGGCTAGGGGTTTTAAAAATCGCCTAAATACATCGGAAACTAAGGGAATAAATACATCAACTTCTTATTATACAATCAATCTAACAAATACATAATTTTTATTAAAATAAATGCGATACTCGAAGGAAAATTAAATCCTAAACTACCTGCATCCACAAAAGGTAGCACAAAAATACGGCACGTCATAGATAATTGCAAATATGTTCATTTTTATTTTTCATGAGACCCGAGTGGTCTAATTTAAAACATCGGAGAGTTTGAAATTTGTTTTTAAACAAAAAGGGTTCATTTTATTCGTACAATTTGGTTTAACCAATTTTTAATGAAAATGCCACATGCGAATATTTGTTGGATCGGTTATCCGGGAACTTCGGTTCCTTTCATGGGGTTTCCTAATATAATTCATAACAACTGAAAATAATAAAAATCTAGGTCCGAAAGCATAAATCGTGATGTTATTTAGGGATATTCCTAAAAATAAATATGTTTTAAGCAGGTAAATTAATTTTTAAATAAATAGACACGGGTTTGTAAAATTTCCGTATGTATGTTCCATATTTCTGAAAACTCAGATCTCAGATTTCAATGGTCACAACTGACCCTTTTGAACATGAATCGAAATTCGGAAATTTTCCAAACTCACTGCATGTATTCTGCCTGTAAATTGATGTCGTTGATGACATCTGGATATCCTTAACGATATCACGATATCGTTAAAGATATTGATGATGTCGTTAACGACATCATTAATATTGTTAACGATATCGACGTGCAGAATGCATGCAGAATTCTGTTTTTACTAATTTTCACTTTTTCATACTTTTAACACATCACACATATATATATGATCAAAACAAGTGTAGCATGACTCTAGGAACTAAGAGGCTTACCCTGTAGCTGTGAATCCACTTTGTTCGGTCCACGAAAGTGCTCGGAAAGTCCTCCTCGTTTCTTTGGTTCGGTCTTGCATTTTTGACAAAAATGGAAGTTAGAGGTCTCCTTTTTGATGGAAGGCAGTGCTCCCTGGATGTGGTATATGAAATGAGAATAAGAAGAATAAGAAATCCGTCTTCCTTTTGATTAGAGTCTTAGAAATGTTCTAAAACTCTAAGTGTTAACTCTACCGGTCTCGGTGGCTTAGCCAGGATCATGCTAGCCCACATGCAACATCTCTCTCACCTCGCTTGCACCACCTTGGTTGAGCATTGGTCCGAGACCACCCACACCTTTCATCTACAAGTGGGGGAATTGATGATTACATCGTCAAATGTGGTGGCTATGACTGGGCTACCCTAGCATGGAGGGGCCATTCACTTTTATATCTTTATGGATTGTTTTTCCACCTCACGTCAGGTGATCAACCAGGTGTACAAGCTATTTGGAATTTCCCTGAGAGGAGGAAAGCTCTCCTACCAAGAGCTGTACACTTACTGGTGCTCGATGGATGAGGTGCGCGAGGACCGGCTAGCTCAGTGCGTTTGCTCATTCATTATCAGCCTACTAATGGTACTCTTCTTCTCCGCCATCTCTAGCAAGATCAACTATGGGTCGATCTCGGCGGTAGAGGACCTTGCGTTGATCCCGATCCAGAATTGGTCACAGGCCATCTTGGGCCAGATGTATTACGGTTTGGATTACGTGGTGAGGGCCCATAAAAAGGCCCTCAAGCTGAGTCACGTCCTTCTCCAAGTAATAAATTTAGTCTTTTAGATCTTTACATATCTTTTCACCATTTTCACGGATTTATCTGACTCTTGCCTTTATCGTAGGTTTGGGCCTTCTCATACAATATCCTTCCCCATCCAATCCTTAAGACCGAGGTGGCTCAGGATGAACCCTTCTTGGCCGTCTAGTGCCATCCAATTAGGGGACTTCGCAAGTGGTGGATGGGCTACTAGAGTGCCTTCACTGTCTAACGATCGAGTAGGTATTTATGTGATTCCCTGAGTCTTTTCATTATTTCCTTGGTTTGATCATTTTATCAATAACACGCATATTCTTCTTGCAATTGTAGGTTACCCCGGATCCCTGGATTATGGTGCCGAACCGAGCGGTAGTGGTGACCACCAGAGATAATGTTGATGACCACCGGTTGGTCTTGGAGTCCTCCCTCTACAATCAGGTAGCAGCCTATGCCTCCTCATCCTCCCATCGATGTCTTTTGGCCAAATTTAATGATCATCTCTAGTACAGATCAGGCCATTTTCCTAGACGGGAATGGTATAGAGGTTCCCTCGATTGGTGGCTCTTATCTGGCGGACCTAGGACAGCTCCTTCCCCCCTATCCTCGCATTGCCTTTGATGATACCGAGGATTGGCATCGCTAGCAGGTGATGGTAATGATGGGTGCGACCTTCTCGGAAGGAGAGGAGGAGGAGATCGAGGTCGGAGGAGGAGGCGGAGGTGATGGTCTAGATGATAGTCCTGGCCATGGAGGCGATGCTGGCAGTGGAGGTTGCTGCGACGGAGGCAACAACAGCGGAGGTGGTGGCGGTCAAGGGTATGACTTCTACTCCAAATTTTTTGATTTCCCTAAATTTTTAATTAGCTCTATTGTACTTGCAGTGTACTAATCTGCTCTTTTAAACAGATCAATGAGGGGAAGTGAGCTAGAGCTCACCGAGCTGGCTCGTAAGATCGGATATATCACATGCCTAGCTTCGTAGAGGGTCACTCCACAACCCACCTAGCGTTAAGTACACACACTGTAGCAGAACTGCTATACCATGACTTTCACCCCAGAGGAAACCACCCGCGTAAGTATCCTCCCTTACTTTCTTATTTGATTCAGTTAGTTTCTGGCCATTGACCTTTGTTTTATCTTATTAGGTTCCCCAAGCTGACGTAGAGAGCTACATTCGCCAATATCTATCTACTCACGATATGATCATCACACAAAACGGAGCAGTCGAGGTAATCCTATTTGCATTTTTTGTACAAACATATATATTTATGGATGCATGTTGATGTGTTTATTTGTTCATCATATGTTGACGCTTTCACAAATGTTTATGTCATGATGCATGATTCCGTTGCAGGCCTTGATCACCATGGAGCACCAGAACTATCTGAGGTCCCAAGAGCACGTGTTGACTTAGGATCTGAGGATCATGAATCTGGAGAGGTAGATGGCCCAGTTCCAGATATTTGTGCATCTAGTGGCATCAGGTGGGAGTCACTCAAGGATGCACTGGGGCTCTTCTCTCTCGAGCATGCGTCGTGGTAAGTCTGGGAGTGGAGATGTGGAGGAGGATAGCCACATCACCGAGACTGCGGAGGATGATTATGAGGAGGATTCATCCTTTATTTAGTCTTTTTCTATTTTTTTCTCTTTGCAGTAGTTCTTAGGCCGTAGAGATAAAACTCGTAATTTTCTTGGCGCTGCTGATGCCTTTCTTTGCCCATTTTTCTTGTTTCTATCTGAATATTTTGTTGAATTTGAAAAAACTCCTTTATTTCAATTACAAAATTTGATTTTTGCTTGATTCGATGATACTTGTTACAATTTTGTTGCTTAACAGTACTTCCCTAGATCTGAAATTGACTCGTAAGCCAGCTTTTTGTCAAAATTGCATTTTCACCTGACCACTGTAACTATGATATAGTTAACTATATGGAAAATTCAATCTACTAATAGATATAGGCAAACTACTAGAAAAGTAATATCGTTAACGACATCACGATATCATTAACGATATCCCAATATCATTAATGATATTGCAAAGCCATTAACGATATTGCATCAAATTTTAGCTTCTTCTTTCTTTTGCCTCTCTTTTCAAATGGCGTCCCACAACCAACAACTCTGGGCTTTCCTACGCACATTGAAGAACCTCGACTGGAAGAAACATGAAAGATTTGGCTTGTGTGGGCTTCGGTACCGCAGTTTCAGACCCGTGAATACGGCTTTAGTTATGGCCACCACTTCATTTTGGGATCCGATTGCCCACTTCTTCTGATTTTCTCATCAAGAATTATGTCCCATGATCGAAGAGTATCAGGCCATCCTGGAGATTCCGTGGCCCGGGGCTTTCCCTTTGGTGGTCCTATCCTAACGCTTCGATGTCGAAGCTTCCCTTCAAGGTTTATGGAACTTGGAATTTGTAACCCCTTTTTTCGCTCACCCACTATCTCTAGGAGGGTTCGGGTTAACATGGTGCTGGAGTGGTGCATTGGTGCCTCCAAAGCTCATATTGCTTGGCCCTTCATGGTGGCTCTACTCCATATATCGAAGTTTATTTATGGAGTTGGCCACGTCGCTTTGTTCCAGCTAATATCCATTATCGACCCACTTTCTCAAGGGAACTATCCATCTGCCTTGGTGTTGGTTGAGAACCTCATCAGCCTAGATGCTGCCACCTCCCGACCTGATTTGGTCGATGATCGCTTCACGCTTCTTGAGGTAAGCTGACAATTACCATTTATTTACTTCTCCCATTTCTATCTTTCTAAATGGGGTTTTCTTCAGGTTTGGCTTTTGTAAAAGCTTTCCCTGATTGGTGATCCAAGGGGAAACCCTTCTGATTATTCGCCCATTACTTATAACAAACGAGGGCTGATGACTAACGAGCACTCTCGGATAACTGAGCATGACTGGACTCAGATTTTTAGCTAACTTTCTGATGACTGGATCCGCTGGCTTTGCCTCTGGTGGGTGATCACTCATGTTGCAATTCTGATGCACGGGGATGGGATCTTGCTTAGGGGCTTGTATCTTTCCACGTATTATTCACCTAGCCGCATATGTAGGTAGTGTAGGAGGCTTCAGAGGATACCAAGCAGTATATACTCTTCTCGGGTTTCTGAGTGGCATCATTCTTGGCCAAATAGGCTGCCGGTCTTATAGATTCAGCATACCCAGTTCGCTCGTCTGGATTATGGAGCGGACAAGACTATGGAGATAGACAGATTCTATCATGGATGGCTTGCAGTGATCAGGTCCTTGATAGACCTTGAGCGATATACCTTGGTGACTCGTGAGTAGTCGAGGGAGGAAGATGGCCTGAGCCCTTTGTTCGCCACTTTTCTACTGATAATTTTAATAACTTGTTCACAAGATTTGGCTATATATCAACGGCGTCAAAAACTTGTTCACATAAAGTATAGGTGTAGTCAGTACCTCTTATCAAATAGAAAAATGATGATAATTGGAAGTATACAGTTGCGATGTAGTTTTAAAAGATATCTATCCACAGGGAACGACTAGCTCTAAAGATCGACAAGGAAAAACAAAATAAAGAAAATAAAATATTTTTGGATTTTAGTTGGGAGGAGTTGGAATGAAGAATGGATAGATATATGTATGAAAGATTAGAGATTCTAATATATAGATTTTCCTACGTACAAGTATAGCATAGAAAACATGTAGTTCAACAAAGTTATTACGATCACTAGACTAATTTAACATAACCGGTTCTAGACACTCAGATGTTCAATGATTCACCGCAGAGCAACACATGAAATGAATTTTCTAAATCTAGCGTAGACGAATTAAGACAATTATATAAACCAGAACAACATCAGTACTATGCTTAGTACAGGTCGCTCTCACATAGCCATATTTAGCAAGTTACCATTCCAAAATTGTTGGGTCACTAAATAGCGTTATATCATAGATCCAGTGATTATACATGATATCGTTAACCCCAAAACTACTCTTAAAATTAACTCCAACGCATAGAACTTGATTAATATAAAAGACTCAACACGAAATACGCATTATAAAACATAGACATATCATAAACTTTGAAATAGAAAGTATAAGTAGAAAGCAAAGCAAAGTTGTACGGTATGCAAGTGAAAGCTAAAGTTGATCAAACATTATCCACTCTTTAATGGGAGTCGTCAATTCCCGTAATTCTTGCGTCTGCTTTTAATTCGGTCTTGGCCCGTACAGAACCTCTGCTAGGATGCTAATCTTTGTGAATATCGAACAATCAAATGTTGAAGAATGAAAACTTTTATTGATAAGTGCTTTGCAATTACACTCATACAACAAATGCTCGAATATGTAGAGAAATCTAGTGATCGAAACAGGGATTTGAATCACTTATACATTTTCTCGCTAACGCTTATGAACGTAGTGAAATCTAGACATTTTTACTCTCTATCTACACACACAAACTTTATCTCTCACTTTTTTTAATTCCCATACCATGAAATTTGTGAGGTTTGGAGCCCTATTTATAGAGTTTGAAGGGTTGCGTCTATACAAACAAAGAGTTGTGTCCATTGGTGAAAGATTGCACCTCTTCATTGTGATTGGTTGAGAAGCTTTGATTTAATCCACAATGGATAAGCACCTTTTCATGATTGGTTAGGAACCTTTTCATTATTGGTTGACTCTTGATAAGTGTCTTTTCGTTGGTAGTTGATGGTGGTTGATGGCGCTTATCTGGCGGTTGGTAGTTAAGAAGATAATACTAGAAAACCTTCCATGTCGCGACCGTGATATGTGAGTTGTGATCGTGAATCTTTGATTGGTAGACTTCTATTTTTGAAGTGAAAAAGTCACGACCGCGAATGATTGTCGTGATCGTGATTGAGCTTTTCTTCAGAAATCTCCTTGTAACTTCACCGATCTTTGACAACTTCGATCATAAGCCAAATCTTTAAGTTCCACGCATCTTTTTGCACCTTTTTCATTCTTTTTTCATAGAATTCCACTTTAGATCATTTTACTCCCAAGATTTACCTAGTATCTGCATTTGCATAAAAAACAACTACATACCACGTGAAAT
>CATIWQ010547403.1:0-35972 GCA_949673415.1 Euphorbia schlechtendalii | reverse complement strand
AAAGGCACCTTCTGCTACACAGTAATGCCTTTTGTTTGAAAAAATGCGGGAGCAACCTATCAAAGGTTGATTAATGACATGTTCCGAGAATAGATAGGCAACTCAGTAGAAGTGTATGTGGATGATATGATAATTAAAAGCAAGGGTGAGGTGGAACATGCAGAAGACATCAGGAAAATCTTCAAGATATTGTAGGAATACCGCCTGAAACTAAACCCGGAGAAGTGCACCTTTGGTGTGAAAGGAGGTAAATTTTTAAGGTTCATGATCTCTCAACGAGGAATCAAGGCCAACCCAGAATAAATCGATGTAATTCTAAAAATGGAACCGCCTAGAAACTTGAATGAGGTTCAACGATTGAATGGCAGAATCAATGCTTTGGGAAGATTCATATCCTTTTCAACCAAAAGGTGTATGTCCTTCTACAAGGCCATGAAAAAAGATAAAGATTTTAAATGGGACTAGCCTTTCCAAGAGGCATTCAAAGAATTAAAGAGATTTCTAGCAAAGCCATCGCTACTCAGCACACCCCAGCCGGAAGAAGCAATTTACATGTACTTAGCGGCCACTAACGAGGTAGTAGGAACAGTACTAGTCCGTGAAGAAGGGCAATGTCAATTCCAAAAATATTATACCAGCAAGGCATTAAGAAATGCAAAACTCAGATACCAGCGGATCGAGAAACTTGCCCTAGCCTTGATTTCTACCTCCACTTGACTAAGGCCATACTTTCAAGCCTACACAATTATAGTAAGGATTAACTTCCCATTGAAAAAAGTTCTTCAATGGCTGGAAACATCGAGGAGGCTGGCCGAGTGGGCTATCCAACTAGGGGAGCATGACATAAGATTTTAAGGTAGGAGTGCTATGAAAGCAAAAGTTCTGGCAAACTTCGTCGTGGAATTTGTAGGGCATGAGCTCGCCAAAGAAATTAAAACCGAGGAATGGGAAATCTTCGTAGATAGAGCATCCTCTCGCAAAGGGATAGGAATAGGCGTGTACATTCGTGGCCCCGGAAAAATAAGATTTTCCTATGCCGCCAAACTAGCCTTCCCCGTAACAAACAACGTGACAGAATAAGAAGCGGTCATCAAAGGGCTAGAGCTAACCCAAGAAATAGCGCCAGATTGGTTATTACTCAAGAGCGACTCAAGGTTAGTCACGAACCAGGTCAATTGGAACTTCGAGATAAAAGACACTAAGATGGCTAAGTATCTCTATAAGGTAAGAAATCTTATTGAGATACTAGAGTCAAAAGGAACCGCTTGGAAAATTGAGTATATCCCAAAGAAAGAAAATGAGAAGGCGAATGAACTAGCCAAGGTGGCTTCCAGTCAAAAAGAATGGAAAAACCTCATGTGTCTGTACGAAGTAATTGCCCATCTAAACAATGAAACAGACGCCAGCTTGTTGGTAAAGAAGTAGCACCTCGGATGGATGAAGTCCATCTATAAATATCTCGCCATGAACAGATTTCTAGATGACAAGATCAAGGCTACTAAAACTATGAGGAAAGCCATGTAGTTCTCCTTGCTAAATTGAGAACTTTACAGAAAGTCATATTACAATACTTGGAAAAAATGTATAACAGCTCAAGAAAGAGCCAAGATCCTGCAAGAACTCCATGAGGGAGACTGCGGTTCCCATCAGATGGCCACAACATTGGTTAAAAGAGCAAGTCTCACAGGTTTCTATTGGGAATCCAAGAACTTGGACGCTGAAAACTACATCAAGTCCTGCCATTAATGCCAAATTCACGGGCAAAAATCCCACGTCCCTCATGCAGTTCAACGCCCCATTTTTACCGCCTGGTTGTTCGCAACATGGGGAATCGACATTGTAGGACCCCTCCCTGAAGCCAACGACCAAAGAAAATGGATTTTAGTGGCTATTGACCATTTCACCAAATGGGTCGAGGTGGCTGCTTTAAGCAGCATCACGCTTGATCGGGTTCTGGACTTCATCAGAAAGAACATTATAATGGGGTTCAGGGTGCCACACCGAATTATCTCTGACAACAGCACCCAATTCACGTGTAGCAAATTCCAAGATTTCTGTAAGGAATTAAGGATTGAAACCCATTTCAGTTCAGTTGCACACCCACAAACTAATGGCCAAACTGAAATCACGAACAAGACACTTGGCCAGGGAATAAAGAAAAGGGTGATGGAAAGAATGAGTTTGGCCGGATGAGCTAATAAACATGCTATGGGCATATCGAACAACCCCAGGCACATCCACAGGAGAAACGCCATTCTCAATGGTCTATGGGGTTGAGGTGGTCCTACCCATTAAGATTAGTCCACCATCCGATCGAGTGGCTTACTACACAGAGAAAGAAAATGATATCAACATGAGATACCACTTTGATGATTTACAAGAAAAATGAGAGAGGGCATGCATCCTTATGGCCGCCTATAAAGCTAGGATCGCCATATATCATAACAAGAAAGTCAAAGAAATTCGGCTCCAAAAAGGCGACATGGTCCTTAAGGACGCAACCGCCTCACAAGCGTGGGAAGGAAAAGGCAAATTGGGGGTAAATTGGGAAGGCCCCTACAGAATCTCACAAGTCATTGGACTAGTAACCTACAAGCTACAAAGAATGGAAGGGAAGGAGGTTCTAAGAACCTGGAACATAGCAAAACTTAGGCCATACTACATGGCTAACAACTCTTAAAGGGAGACAGGAGGCCGTACTCTTTTCCTTTTAGGGACTTTTTCCCAATGGATTTTATCCCTAAAAGTTTTTTAACGAGGCGGTGCACCCTAGAAGAAATAGATAATTGAATGAGTAGAATTCTCGTATGTATTTTTAATCATTTAGTTTAATAAAATTGGTTAATTTCAAAAATGCACATTTAAGTACTGATCATACTTTGAGATTGAACAATTAATAAAAGAAAGCACTAAAATATAATTAAGGTAGCATAAAAGCGTAAGACCTAAAGCATTACTGAGGCAGCTCAAAAGCAAAAGACCTAAAGCATTATTGAGGCAGTTTAAAAGCATAAGACCTAAAGCATTACTAAGGCAGCAACAATGCATAAGACCTAAAACACCATCAAGGCCATAAGGCCTAAAATACGGTTAAGATAGCCAAAAGGCATAAGACCTAAAAAACATCTTTAAGGTAGCTAAAAGCGTAAGACCTAAAAATTATCGAGACAATGCGAAAGCATAAAGGCGAACGTATGAAGATCATATGAGACAAACGAGCAAATATGATAAAAGATCCGAAACAAAAGATGTTATAAATGGCTAAAAAATGGCTAAAATATTCTTACAAGTAAAACATAAATAAAGATAAAAATCAAGCTTGGCCGCCTCCCAGGGGAGAAACTAAGGAAGAAACCCCATCTTCTTTCTCAGTCTCACGCTCCTCCGACCCCTCGATAGCTGTTTCTTCCTCGTCTAGCTCATTGGGGTATTTGATCCCCACCATTAAATCATTAAGGAGATCAGGGTAGCGGGCTTTACACTCCTCAAAAACTCACTGGCTAAATTCGTGCCCATCCAAGGCCATGTTGAGCATTACCCTGGCTATACTCATCCACGACTTTAGGAATTTCCACCTCATAATTTGATAAGGTCTTCTGCAAGTCATCCCTAGCAAGGGTCAACTCCTCGACCCTCTTAAGCGCATCTTCAGTGGCCTTGTTTGACTCCCCCAATAGGCACGACAACTCATCGTTTACCTCCTTGGCCAAGACCTTTTCCGCCTAGAGCTTAGAAATAAGTGCCAAGGCTTTTCCAACTCTCACTTTGTTAGCTCATGGGACCCTCCAGCTGGCCAACTTCCCAACTCCTCCTAACCATGTTGGCCGCCTGAGATGCTAGCTGAAATACAAATGGTTAGTATAAAATCATGCAAGCAAGATACGAACAAGCTAGACCTCAAAGAAAAACCTCAGGGGTCATCATGAACATCGCCTTGGACGTCTGCAGAAAAGTTTGGGAAGCTAACTCATCCCTTTCATAAGGCAGCGGTAGAACGGACCTCAAGAGACTCTGAATGGAGGTGATGTAAATTGAGGGATTACCATCACCCGCGAGGGTCAACAAATCCTCCTGGATCATCTCAGAGTTAATCGCCCTTGAAGATTAGCAGGAGCCTCCAAGTTGACCTCCTAAAAATAACAAAAACAAGCTGAATAAAATAAAGCAAGGGAAATAAGCAAAAGATGGAGGAATAATTATTACCAGCTAGAGAGGAATTCCTTCATCAGCAAGAGGAGGCGGCTCCACCACAACCTCACACTCAAGCTCAACATCTTGAGCTTTGCGTTTCCTCCTCTTTTTGGAGGGATCTCCCCCATGGACGCCTGAAACTACATTATCCGAATTTTTTATCAACTCGGGATTCTCACTCTCATTTAGAGATTTGCGAATATTGGATTGCCTGGCTGCGGTTTGCGCAAGTTCAGTAGTCGATGGAAATTTAAACACTGAAAAGAAAGAAAAGGAAAACATTTAGTTACCTGGAAAAATTTTGGGCCCAGGATGATAAATGGGTTCCAACTGGCTAGGCTCTATGATCCTAATGCTCTTACTGATATTCTAACACGGCCACACCTTTTGCTTGAGGGACCTAAAAGCCTATACTCTAGGATCTAAGCTGGTAGAGTTATGGGCCATGTCAGGTGACGGATTCCACTTAGTAGGAAACCAAGGATAGTGGTCTTCCTGCTTGATGAAAATATAGTAATGCTTGAAGTGCTTCACCGAATCCACTTTGTTGGTAAATTTGTAATGATCTTCACTCGCAGTCCTCCTCAAAGATGCGATCCGCTGAAAGAATATGGCCCACAAGGTCGATTTAGGCATTGGGATGCAATTGAGTAGGGCTGAGATGAAACTCCCTCAAAGTCTCACTAATGCCTTCAGGAAGAGAATAGACGAAGCCCGACCATATCTGATACATGTAAATTCCAAAATACCCCTCAAGTGGGCGAGTGATCCACTAAGTCTTTGAGGGGAGCAAGATTTCACACTCTTTAAGCTAAGGAAAAATGTCCATTTCAAACTGCAAATCCATCCGATCTTGAATGGACTCAATCAGATCGACTCAAGGTGTTCTATTCACTATCTCCTTGGCTTTCCCCTTCCCATTCGCTAAACTAGAGCGATGGGTAGCTACGTGCCACCTCATCGGGCGGGTTGATGCTCTTTTCATCCTTTTCATAAGAGCTGAAACTCCAACCGCTGATCTAGGCGGTGCTGTGGGAGTCCGACTCATCTCTTCATCCAATTTAGCCCAAGCGAAGGTAGATGAAGATTGGGAGCTTGAGGCGGATCTGCCACTTGAAGCACAGTCACTATCCGACTCAGACATAGCTTCCATTATTTTAGGAGCCTTAAAGAGTGAGACACAATCAGTATAATCTATGTCCAACAGCTTGTAATACTTCGAGTTCATCTCAGCTAAATCTCTATTGAATTGACTACTAGTAGTAGAGGTCGAGTCGGTCATTGCCATCTATTAAAACCCTAGCCAGTCAGAAAGTATCCTAAAGAATCTAAACTAAGACCTAAGCGACACAAACAACTTTCAAATTATCTATGTTAATTAGAGAGATCTAAGTGGCAAAATGAAGAGACAAACAACAAATGTATCAGATATATGGGAAAGTTCATATCTAACAAGTTATCATATGATTCTGGAAAAATATCCTACATGTGATTCATCTGCTGCAATTCTAGGTATTAAAGGATTCTGGGAAAAGAGAGTATATCGATAGGGAAATCCTAGGGCTAATAAATTCAAAATTGAACAATTCTAGAAAATTAAAGATAGAATTTTGGAAAATCATGAACCCTAAATTCTGGAAAATCAAAGGCAAAATTCCCTCTTCTTAACAAACCCAACCAATTCAGCAAAGGAAAATCAGAGAAGTAGTTGTTTAGCAAGCAGATTACTGGAAAATATTTTCGCAAAGTAAAAGTAAAGCAAACAAAGGAAATGAAACGCAGGGCAAGCAAATAACGAATATAATAAGAAAGAAGGGAAAACGGAGGCTTACTTGTGAAGAAGATGATCAGGAAAAAGAGGCAGCAGATAGTAGGATTCAGCAAAGAAAACTTTGAAATTATCGGAGAATAGAAGGAGTTTCAGAATAAGTAAAATGGAGGAAAGAGAAGGGGAAACCCTTAAATAGAGGATGAGGGGATATTTGAAAAGACGTCTCTCCCCTGTTAGACACATATCTTATTCTCTGCCCCAAATTTGAAGTTTGAACTTTTCAATTTTATGCTTAAACACATGTGACCATATGGCAGATCCTAAAGCTTTCCCTAGATGCTTCTCTCAGGCACATGATGGCGTTTTCGCCTAGGCCAAACAGATTCGGAATAAAGCTCCTAAAGAAGCTCTCGTGTTCTTATGGGGGACTTCTGTAAACATGGAGAAATACTATTAGGCATGTGTACACAACGCAGAATACCTAGGCGGGTAATATCCACCTAATATGAGGGAATACGCTACATTAAGGCTAGGGATGTTCCTACCGTTCCTAGTATGAGTGCATGGTAATCATCTAGGCTGATCATATTCACCTCGAATTGAGGAAAAGACCAAGTCTTCCCTTGTCACAGAATGTAGTTCAGGAAGTCACCAAGCAGGGTCGATTTGGTCACCTGGACCAACCCCGACACCTCTGGAGCATAGAGTCCAATTAAGAGTCTAAGTCCACAAAGAAACCTCAATAAATTGGAACTCCCAATTCAGATAAACTTTATCTTATCAAGATAAAGATTTACTCAAGCTAGAACTCTAGTTAATTCACATTATTAGGTTAGACTAGGAGATGCTCAACGAGTATAAAAAAACCCTTTGGGTCACCACGCAAAGGTACGTATTCTAAAAAACACAAAAACTCCCTGCCTCCTCTCTTTAATTCAATCTAACTTAGGCATCGGAGAGGCTACGCCAGTCACATGGCTAGTCCCCCATAGCGATGGTTGTTGTTTTGAAGGAACCTTTAGACAACAGCTAAGAGGAGCGTTGGAGTTAACTTCAGTTAGCAAGATTAGCCCACGGAACCACGTTCAGACTAATTTAACACTTAGTACCCAATAAATTTCACTATCCTAGTCAGTTTGTTATTTCTAAAATGTTTTAAGTACGATGAGGTACTATTAACTTGGGTTCAACAATCTCCCCCATATTGGACAAATAACAAACTAGGTAGTAGAAGAGATTAATTGAAAAGATAGTTTAAATATATGAGAATACCTGGAAGGTGATGTAAGACTCCCCCATGCTGTGTGAATTTCTTAGTCAGTTTGGACTCCCCCATACTAAGTGGATCTTCTTCAATCAGCTCAGATTCCCCATACTTAGAGGAATTTGCTCCAAATTCGAACTTTGTCTTACTTCAGCTTTTTTGTAAGGTTGGTTTTAACAAAAGTAATCCTGCATCAGATAATCAATAGATATCAGAATACATACTAAGCAAAACAAATACAGAGTTAAGAAATTCTTAACTTAGATAGGAAAACTTGTAATTTTTATTAATGATAGAAAAACTTAGTCAGTTCATAAAATGTGTCCTGAGCTAAGATTACAAAGGTTCTGTCATATTAAAAGATTTTCCTACACTAAGTACATTGGCTTATTTGCGATGTTGTGAAGAAGAGGTCTATCTAGATGGCTTGTTTTAATCAGATCACTGATGTTGTTGTTGTTGTTGATGATTTTGATGAGGCGGATACTAAGGATGCTTAGGAAGGGATCCCTTATTTAAATTAGCAGTCTTGAGGGCATCTTAAGCTACCTTCTCCCCCTTTGATATATGTCCTTGTATACTTTGTTCCAGGAAAACATTAAAAGAGTCCAAAGCAGACTAAAAGTCCTCCTGCTTTCCCATGATGAGAGGGGAGATCTCCTGCTCCAACATCTCTTTACCCTTATTGGTGAGAAAATCTTAATCATTCAGTACTGAGAGGAGCAGATGATGACACCTAGAAAGATGAGCTATTTGATCAAATCCCTAGCATGCGAACTATTGAAAGCATTGCAACAGAGCTCTGAAATCTGAGGTAGAGAGATCAATATTCAGCTTCGCTTCCATGTTAAGGATCTTTAGGCAGATTAATGACATACACCTTGCACTGTAGTCAATGTCCTTAGCATCATATGTTTCGGATGACACAAGTAGTCCTACATTCTTTTGAAGATCTTTGATTTTGCCTTTAAGTATGTTGAGCTTGTTGTGTATTGAGAGACCGCTTTCAGGGTCCAAGGACTTAGTAGGTTCAGGGAAGATCTTGCTCATGGATTCAAAGATAAACTTTTGCTCCTTAGACACTTTATCATTTGTGGTGTCATTGATCTCCTTGCATACATCATCCATCTTGTTGGTTAGAGAATCAATGTCCAGCCTATGCTTTTGGTCACCTTTCTTTGACACCTCATTCACAACTTTTAGAACTTGATCGATCTTTGAATCTTGATTCATTATGAATCTGGACATCATCTCCAGCACCTTCACCATGTTGTGCCCAATGTCTTTGGTGGTCTCCACCTTGTTGAGAACATGTTCAATTTTGTGATCAATGGTCTTCTTGATTTTGGCATGCTCTTCGCCAAACTAATGGAACCGTGTAGTTTGAGTCTCTAATGTGGAGCTCAAACTACTTAGCTGCTTAGTAGCAGCGTTTACACTACCCTTTATCTTTCCTGCAACAGCATTAGCAAGTGTAATAGACATGGGGATAGATGTTATAGCTGCGCCAAGCTGAGATGCATAATCCGATAAGCCAGTTAGGATGAGGGCCATCTTATCAACCAAGCTCTTTGCACTCTCCTTGGCTAAGCAATTTCGAATCATAAACAAGCTTCTTTGAATTTTCTCAAACTCCTCAAAGTAGATTGATTCCGTGGGAAAACTTGTGTTTTCATTGATTTCAGAGAGCTTAAGCTTAGGCTTGGAGGATAAATCCATCAATTCTTGGGCTAGTAGCAATTTGCTAACTGCCCCATCCAACTCAGCATCAGATTTAAGAGTTGGGAATTTCTTCCTGACCAACTCCCTTATCTAAGCCAAGATAGATGAATTAGCTATGTCCTCTTGGATTGGCTTGCTACTAGGTTTATGTATTTCACTAGCTGTAAAATTTGCCTAAGTACCACTGCCACTGACATTTCCATGTTGAGTGGAGTTCTCAGCATTAGGAACTTCTCTAATTAGAGGGATTAGAGGGGTTGAGGATGGGTTTGAAGAAGTGGTTGGTTTAGAATTTTATCTCCCCCAGCTAGCTATCCAATTTTGTTTGATTAACGATGACTTGTTCAAACACACAGGTGAAGGTTTGTCGTTGCGTTGCCTTACATAGAAGGAAACCCTCTTGGTAATAAGGAGAAAGCACGCATGTGACTGAGGTCCCCACATGAATGGTGTCGCACTGGCCAGAAAGATCCAATGGCAAGGTTACTTCTAGACAACCATGGTGGCAGATTGCGTTGACAAGGTGAAGAAGTTCCATGCTTGCCAGATATATGGGGATATCAGCCACTTAGCTCTCGTAGAACTTCATCACTTATCTACTCTTTAGCCATTCTTGGCATGGGGGATAGACATAATCAGGGAGATCCAACTTTCCTCTACCAATGGACACAGATTCATTATGGTGGCGGTAGAAAACTTCACAAAGTGGGTGGAAGTCGAATCCTACACCAATATAACCGCCAAGAAAATGGCCAAGTTCATAAAAAACACATATTTACATGATACGGGATGCCTCACCATATTGTATCTAATAACAGAGTCCAATTTCAATGTATAACGGTGAAGTTAATAAGGAAGTACGACATGGAACATCACCATTCCTCCCCGTACAGACCTCAAGCCAACGGAGTAGTGGAAGTGGCCAATAAGTCAATCAAGAAGATCTTGAGAAAAATGGTGGTTATCTATAGAGATTGGGTAGAAAAACATCCCTTGGCAGTTTGGGGATACTGAACAAGTGTCAAGTCCCCTATGAATCAAACACCATTTTCCTTAGTCTACAACATGGATGTTGTTCTACCAATAGAATTGGAGATAGGATCCCTAAGAGGGGCCTTGGAAGAAAAGTTAGAAGAGTCAAATTAGGTTAGGGCCAGGTTCGAGAAACTCAACATGATAGATGAGCATCGCTTGAGAACTTTAGATCATATACAAATGTACCAACAGAGGATGGCTAGACCATATAAAAACCGGGTCAAACTTCAAAAATAACCCTTGAAAGTAGAAGATTTAGTCCTAAAGTAGCTAAGGCCTTCGAATGTGGATGTTACAGGGAAATTTTGACTAAACTAGGAAGGACCGTTCATAATAAAAAGGGTCTACCTAGGTAACCAAGACAGGCTCAAGCTCTACCACGTATAGGATACAAAATACAAACATCAGATCAGCTAGCATTCTGTTGGTCCGGTAAAATTTAGGGCCATTTTTTGCAAAATAGTCCGCTAGATTGAAAATCCGAAAGGGTGGTCTAGGCAAAAATTAGGACAACTAGAGAAAATATAGTGAGCTCATTAGTTAGAAAACCTGTACGAGGTTCTATGCTGAAAGATTATGAATATGTCCATTCGAATGTATGCATGCCCATGGTTAGAATAGCACAAGCAAACAACATAATTTTAGGCTTAATAAATCATAGTTTACAATACAAGTCCGAATAAATATGATAGGTCTATAGCATGTTCAATACAGGGAAATGATGTCAGTGCCCACCAGAAGGGCCATCACGGCGCTAGTTAGCACGCACCCTCCGAGTATAGTCAAGGGGTGCCTCTCTACTCTCATATTGGGACCAACAAGGGTCGGGAGAAAATGCCTTGTGAGGTCACCTAGAGATATGATCTCTGATAACCACCCATGATAAAACCCATCTATCTCATCTATCTTGATAGAGCCGTAATCTAAGCCGACAAACTAAGTCCTCTACGCCCACAACATTTGAATCCTATATGGACCCTCGTGATGCCAATCAGAACTACGGGTTGAGCAGGAAGACCTCGGGATCCGCTAACGCCTTCCATATTACCAACACAATCGGGAAGGAGAGTAAAAAGTGAGCTCTCACAAATCGATCACGAGGATCCTACTATCATGCATTACCATGGCTACTTGAGGGATGGCCCACTAAGGACAAACCCATCAAATCTTGTGATCCAGATAGTGACTCATGATATGAACCTAGTCATCCTTACTTAGCTCCACCTACCGATTGGTGATAAGATAGTGCCTATTATATTGAGTGGGGGCATATCAGGAAAAATCCACAGTAGGAGCCCAAATCAAAGATAGCTTTTCTAACAACCATATCTACGCGATTGCCAATTAACGCGGGAATACATGAAATGTTAAAAAATGGAACTAAAGGTTAACTTAAGAAGGGTGAAGTGGTCATCGACTAGATCTCGATCAATGATGGAGGCATCCATGTTAACCAAACACTTATCTATAGCTAGCGCAAAAGGAGAATGCTAATAAGTGTATAATTACACTTAATATCATATTAATTTTACATATTAAACACTATGAATTAAGTCATTTTTGTACTTCATATAAAAGATTTCATGTGGTATACAGTTGTTTTTTATGTAAATGTGGATACTAGATAAATCTTGGGAGTAAAATGATCTAAAGTGGAATTCTATGAAAAAGAGTGAAAAAGGTGCGAAAAAATGCGTGGAACTTAAAGATTTGGCTTAGGATCGAAGCTGTCAAAGATCGGTGAAGTTGCAAGGAGGATTCTGAAGAAAAACTCAATTCACGGTCACGATAATAATTCGCGGTCGTGACTTGTACACTTTAGAAATAGAAGTCTGCCAATCAAAGATTCACGGTCGTGACATATATATCGCGGTCACGAATTGGACGATTTTCTGGTTTTATCTTCTTAACTACCAACCACCAGATAAGCATAATCAACCACCATCAACTACCAACGAAAAGACACTTATCAGAAGTTAACCAATCATGAAAAGCTGCCTATCCATTGTGGATTAAATCAAAGCTTCTCAACTAGTCACAATGAAGAGATGCAATCATTCACCAATAGACACGACTCTTTGTTTTGATAGACGCAACCCTTCAAACTCTATAAATAGAGCTCCAAACCTCACTAATTTCGTGCAGAAGAAAGGGATGAAAGATAGTGCATAGTGTATAGATAGAGAATAAATATCTAGTTTCGCTACATTCGTAAGTGTTAGAGAGAAAATGTTTAAGTGATTCGAATCCTTGTTTCGATCACTAGATTTCTCTATATTCTCGAGCGATTGTTGTATAAGTGTACTTGTAAATCACTTATCAATAAAAGTTTTCGTTCTTCAATATTCGTTTATTCAATATTCGCAAAGAATAACATCCTAGAGGAGGTTCTATACGGGCCGAGACCGAATTCAAAGCAGATGTAGGAATTGTGGGAATTGACGACTCCCATTAAAGAGTGTATACGATTTGATCAACTTTAGCTTTCACTTGAATACCTTACAACTTTTCTTTGCTTTCTACTTATACTTTTTATTTCGAAGTTTGTAATATGTTTATGTATCATAATGAGTATTTCGTGTGTAAGTCTTTTATGTTAATCAAGTTATATGCATTAAAGTTAATTTTAAGAGTAGTTTTGGGGTTAAAAATATCGTGTATAATCACTGGATCTGTGATATAACATTGTTTAGTGAGCCAACATTTTTGGAATGGTAACTTACTAAATGTGGCTATGTGAGAGCGACCCGTACTAAGCATAGTATTGATGTTGTCCAGGTTTATATAATTGTCTTAATTCGTTTGCGCTAGGTTTAGAAAAGTTATTTCATGTGTTGCTCTGTGGCGAATCATTGAACATCTGAGTGTTTTAAACCGAGTCTATTAGATTAGTTTAGTGAATTGTAACATCTTTATTGAACTTGCATGCTTTCTCTGCTATCCTTATTTCGTAGGGAAAATCTATATATTTAGGTTCTCTAATCTTTCATACCTATATTTACTCATTTGTCATTCTAATCTTCCTATCCAAAATCTCCAATCTATTCTTATTTTATTTACTTTGTTTTCCCTTGTTAATCTTTAAACTTGGTTCCTTCCCTGTGGGTTCGATATCTTTTAAAACTACATCGTAACTGTATACTTACAGTTATCATCATTTTTCTATTTGATAAGAGGTACTGACAACACCTATATTTTTTGTGAACAAGTTTTTGCCACCATTGATATATAGCCTAATCTTGTGAACAAACTATTAAACTTATCGATAGAAAAGTGGTGAACAAATGCTTGCTGGAAAGTGGTAGCATCACAGAGATAAGTCAGAACAGGGCAACTAGCCTGAAGCTACAAATAAACTAGGCCATCAAGTAAAGGGCTTCCATAAAAGGCCAAGCCAAATGAGATATGGAGGCGATTACGAACCAATCCAAGACGGCATCGACTTTAAACCCTAGAGGAGCAAGTGGCTGAGACATGAAAGGATGAACAGAGTCCAGGTTCCACAAACCCCTTAATGAGTCCACAGCCCCAAATTGGTAGGCGGGAACTGTGATAGGGAAGCTTTGAGGACAGGAAAGGACTAACATGGCTTGGAACTCCTCAATCATGGGGCACAGCTCGTGAAAAGTGAGACAAAACACATAGGTAACCGGTTCTAGAATGACAAGGTTGCCGGGACGAGAGCCGTGTTTACCAGGTGGAATGCTAGGTAACATAACCCCATAGATTGAAAGGCTTCAATTCTGACCAATCAGGGTTTTTCAAGGTGCGAAGGAAGGACTAAAGCTACTGGTTGTGAGATGCCATGATAAAGAAAGAAATCTGAATAGCTCAAAAATCAACACTAGTACCGATGTTAGAATATTGGTATCAATGTTGGTGATATCGGTGTCTGTATTGGCAATATCGACACCAATGTTACTTAAGTCGGTGTTGGTGTATATATTTAAAAGGAGAAGGGTTTCCAATACAGATACTGATATTACCCTTTCACCAACATATTATCGATTGTGTTTAAGGGAAAACCAACTTTAGAAGCCTGATCTTCAGCTATGAGTACCCACAAACACATGCAAGGGTCTAGAGATACGCAAAGTAACCAAATAAATAGCAAATAATATAAAAAGAAGGCACGAGAATGCAAAAGGCCCAAACCAAATAAGATAAATATGCATCGATGAAGGCTAGATCTAGATGAGGTCCCTCTACGCGCCCTAGTTCGGCTCCCTCCAGATGAATTCGGGTGACTTGTCCACTGGGCCAACTACCTCTCAAGATCCTCAATCCACGTATTTCGAGTCCTCATCTGACCCCGAAGATCCTGGACTTTGGTCTGAGTGAGTAGGCGATCCCGGTGCTCTAAAGAAAGTAATACAAACATGGAGACTTGCATCACGTTATGAGCATTCATGCAAAAATAATATTAGTAAATTTCAAGCACACATGCAAATCATCATGCATAAACAACATGCAAACATAAATGTCATAATATTTTATTCACATGGAGTTAAGCAGGAATACCTCAGAAATCCCATTCTATGAGATGATAAGATCGAAAGCACACATGTAATGATGGGCAAGCATCTCAGCATCAGCGTGGGGGATCTATCATAATAGAATGAGGGCCAAGTCAGGAACCACAAATGATTAAGACACAAATTAAAAGTAATAAAGGAAAAAAGCCTCACATGTGTAGTGTCCTGAAGAGCGAAGGATAATGTGTAAAGGCTTGGGGATAGAATTTGGGTGTGCCGTTCTTCAACCCTCATGAGAAGAGAGAAAGTTATCTCTTGAAAGAAGTTGTAAGGTGGCCCTCTGAATCCCGGGATAGCTTGCATCATGCCCCACAAGCTCCCAATATCCGCTTGGGCTAGCTTGCTCATAGTAGCGTGCTTCAAAAATAAGGGTCATGTAAAAGATAATAAATCATTAATCAAATTCAAAAAGAAGTCTTAACTAGGAAGAGCTCGAAATGTCACCTTTGTGACCCTTGCAGGCGGCAGCGCCCCCATGACCCATACCTCCACCACGACCATAACCAAGATTGTCATCACCATCGCCTCCTCCATAGTTGGCTATGACATCCTTGTCATTTGATGGGTCCCTTGCCACCATCTCTATTGCCTTCCAGTAATACCAATGCTCACCAACTGGGGTAAGGGGGTAGAAGTAAGCGCATGTGGGTGAGATAATCACCATATATTGAGAGGTAACCTTTAGGTTAGGCCAGAATACCCATGTGGGAGGATGAGGAGGCATGAGCCGTTGCTCCACCGTTGAGGTCCTCCAGTCTTTGATCTGCTCCCCCAAATACCATTTGAGGGAGAGGGGGTACTCTAGCACCATGCAACGACCATCCACAGTCGTCCGCACAACCTCAACAGACTCCTGGTTTGACATGTAAATCCATGG
The DNA here is from genome assembly GCA_949673415.1 of Euphorbia schlechtendalii. Classification (NCBI taxonomy): domain Eukaryota; kingdom Viridiplantae; phylum Streptophyta; class Magnoliopsida; order Malpighiales; family Euphorbiaceae; genus Euphorbia; species Euphorbia schlechtendalii. The sequence goes on along the minus strand of CATIWQ010547403.1, from coordinate 20,577 downwards.
GTCGAAAATGAGTTGTAGTAAGAGAAAACTAATTTCATTGCAAAGTTAGCAACAAATCACAAAGTAAGTAAGTTTTGAAACTAATAATTTCATTTTATAGGAAAAAAAATGGAAGAATGGATAGGCGAATACATGCTCGTTGACTAAGTGGTTAACACACTCTGGGTAGGCGGTCCGCCACTTGTAGAGACCGCTAATCCTCCGCCACCAGATGGCCAAGAAGTGCTCCCTCAGTAATGGATCGGTTTGAATGTTAGAGAAGGGAGGATGTGCCAAAAATTGCAAAAGGAGGAAAGTAAAAAGCAGTAAAATATCATGAATAAACAAAAAGGAAATGTTTAAGCGAATACTTGGAGCAGCATGTTACTCAGCTTGAGGGCTTTTTATGAACCCTCATGGTATAATCGAGGTTGTAATACATCTAGCCAAGGATATCTCTAGGCCAGTTCTACCCTTGAATTTGAGTGATGTTCTCCACAACCGAGATCAACCCGTAGTTGATCTTGCTGGAAGTAACTGGGAAGAAAAGGATAGATTGTAGATCATAAATGAATGGATACAATGGGATAGCACTCCAATGGGTACTACCTCCATCTGACACTAATGGCACAGCTTCTTATAGGAGAGCTTCCCTGCCCGGGGAGTCACACCTAATAGGTCACCCGAGCGATAACCTGGTGAGAGGTGGAGAATCAGTCCATAAATACGTTGAAGTGGATGGCTACTCTGGTCCATGCTAACCCCATCATAGCCATGACATCAAATAGAGTGATGGTGAGATCACCTATAGGCAAGTGGAAAGTATGGGTGGTCTCGGACCACCGCTCAACCAGGGTGGTGCAAGCGGGGTGTGAAAGATGAAGCATATGAGTCGATAGAATCCTAGCCAATGCACCGAAGTTGGTGGTGTCAATGGACTCCCGAAGCATAGGATCCTCGACCGTGTGGTTCCACCATGTCCCAATAGCTCCAATCCTGACAAAGTTATTATAAACCTGCGATTACAAAAAGCAAATTGGCAAATACGAGGGTTAATCACAAAGCTGATAAATATCCTCACCCAAAAATGCACAAATCCATATCCTTTTTCTTTTTCACATCATAATCACTCATTTTTAAAATCAAAAGATCATCTAAAACATTCATAAAAATCTTGACTAACCTTAAAATATGTAAAAAGACTCAAGAGAAAAGTTGATTTGAGCTTTAAATAAGTTTTTTGGCCAGGCAGAATCGGATATTGTTTTTGCCAACCCATGTCATTAACGGCATTGGCAATACCGTTAACAGCATGAGCAATGTTGTTAACGACATGGCTAATGTCATTAATGACATCGTAATTGCATAGGCAGATTCAATTTTTTACCGATTTCCTTAGCCCCAAAGTCAATTTTTACACACATATTTCCTACATGTGGGATCTAATCCAACCTAAACTACTTATGGACAGTAAAACATTTTGGAAATAACAAATTGTCTAAGATAGTGAAATTAATTGATTACTAAGTAGACTCTTAATTAAACAAGTTTACTTGAGATTATTTAAGGGAAAACAACTCATTTTATTAAGTTTTTAATTAAGTTATGGCTTAGAGTAAGAAAAGCTAAGTTCAGCCTAGTATTACATAGTTTATGTGATATAGACTTAGTGAAGTTGATTAGCTTTTATTTATTAAAAGCTGAGTTCTTTGACACTTAGAGAATAAAATGACACATATGCTTTTAACGCTATTTGTGAGGGACAGAATATTCCTTTGATGCTTTTTAGGAGAAAAAGTGTTGAAATTAAAGAAGATATTTCAAGTGGTCCTCACAATGAAAAGGTATCACTACGGAATGTTGGAAAATCCTCGCTAAAGTCCAAGATAAAAGGAATCCTCTAACATGCACCATTTCTTAATGTCTCCGTGCAACTCTGCAATGTCAACAACCAGACAAATCACAAGTCTCCATGTTGTATCTCACATGCCTCTCTATCAAAACATAATTTCTTAAAGACAACGAGTTTTTGACACATTCATATTAACGAATTAATCTTGTGCTTCAACGTTTGAATTCTCTATCTCTAAACATCTTGAAATTTGTTTCAAATGGACAAATTCAAAAGTTGTAGAAGAGAAATTGAAGACAAATTCAAGACAAGATGTTTGCAATGGCTACTTCCAAGACCTTCAAGTATAAATAGAAGACTGAAGTAGATGCTCAAACTTGGTGAATCACCTTGAATTTCTTAAAAGCTAAAATAATATCAAATTATTCCCAGCATTACGAAATTCAAAATCAAGCATTCTAAGTAAAAGCAAATCACCTAATCTATTTGTAATAGAGAGAATCAAATCTTAGATTCGACATTGTAAAAGGATTTAATGATTCTTATAAGTTTAAATCTGTTGGACCTAAATAGCTTAAATAAATAATAGAGGGGGGTGAATGTAGTTCTTGGTTTCTTTTTGAATTTGTAAAATTATTTTACGAAGTTAAGTTTTTAAGATGCGTGCTGAGTTAAGCGTGCTGAGCTAGGTCTGAAATCTATAAACTGCATTGCTTTGCTGGCATAGTTTATCTTCAATCGCTGATGAGTACTTTACTCAACTTGGATTAGATTTTCAAGCAAAACAACTAACAGAGATAGAATGATGTATGAGATTAACTTGATAAAGGCAAACAAATAAGGTTACAACTTTACACCTAAGATTTTATCCTAGTTCGGCCCCTAGCATACCTCCAGTCTCTGGATTTCTTTCCAAGCTTTAATTCACTGGTGATTTATTCCTTCCTTAGGCGGAGAAGCCATTATAGCGGGTATAAAAGATTACAAAAAGTACGATCCTTTCTAATTACATCTCAACATCAGCTTAGGTACCCTTCCTAAACTAACACTCAAATTTATCAAAAAGATACGAATAGAAGAATTCAACTTACAAAAATGTTGAATCATTTACAATGTTAAATCTTAAGTTTTATTCTCTATTACAAACAGATATTGACTTAGTGTTACTGATTGCTTGATTTGGAATATCTTGAAGCTGGGAGTATTTGAACAGAGTTTCAGCTCTTTGAGAAATTCAAGGTGATTCACCATGTTTGAACATCTGCTCTAGTCTTTTATTTATAGTTGAAGGTCTTGTAATTAGCCATTGCAAACTTCTCATCCTGACATCTCTTCAATATCTCTTCTCTTCAAATCTTTCGAATTTTCCATTTGGAGAAAAATTCTAGGATATTTAGAGGTAGAGATTTCAAACGTTGAAGCGCGAGATTAATCCGTTATCCTAAAGCGTCAAAAAATTGTTTGTCTTCAAGAAATTCATTCTGATAGAGAGGTGCGCGAGATGCAACTTAGAATTCTTTAAATCTTTGACTTGCTGACATTGTAGAGTTGTGTAGAGACACTAAGAAGCAGTGCATGTCAGAGGATTCCTTTTATCTTGGATATTAGTGAGGAATCTCTAACATTCCATACTGACACCTTTTGTTTGTGAGGACCATTGGAATATCTTCATTAATGTCAACACCTTTTCTCCTAAAAAGTATCAAAGGGATATTTCATTTCTCACAGATTCTGTTAGTAGCACATGTGTCATTTATTCAATCAGTGTCAAGTAACTCATCTTTTATGTCAATAAGCTAACTAGTATAGCTGAGTAAATATCTTATAAACTATATAATACTAAGCTGCCCTCAGCTTTTTGTACTCTAAGCAGTAACTTAATTAATTACTCAGTAAGCTGAGTTGTAATCCCTTAAACAAACTCAAGTAAACTTCATTAATTAAGAGTATACTTAGTACTCTATTAATTTAACTATCCTAGTCAGTTTATTTCTAAAATATTTTAAGTACTGTGAGGTACTATTAACATGGGTTAAACAATCTCCCCCATTTTGGATAAATAACAAACTAGGTAGTAGAAAAGACTAATTGAGTAAATAGTTTAAAGATATTGAAATACCTAGAAAGTGATGTAAGACTCCCCCATGCTAAATGAATCCCTTAGTTAGAGTGAACTCCCCCATACTAAGTGGATTTTCTTCAGTCGGCAGAACTCCCCCAAACTTAGAAGAATTTTCTTTATTTTGGGACTTTGTCTTACTTCAGCTTTTCTTTTAAGTTGGTCTCAATATATGTAATCCTACATCAGATATTCAATAGATAGCAGAGATAGCATACACACGATAATATAAAAGTTAAGAATTTCTTAACTTGATATGGAAAAAACTTGTAATTTTTATTAATGATAATATACTTAGTCAATGCACAAAAAAGGTCTTGAGCTAAGATTATAATTTTACCCCTATTACAACATTTGCCTATTCTAAATACATTGGCTTATTTGCGAGATCTTGAAGATTTTCCAGGATGATTCTTGTCTTGATCAAAGGTTGGAGTTTAGTCCTTTTGCGGTAGAAGCTGTTGATGATGAGGAGTATTAGGTGGATATTGAGGACGCTTAGGAAGAGATCCCTTGTTGAGATTAGCAGTCTTAAGAGTGTCTTCAGCTACCTTCTCACCATTTAAAATATGTTATTGTACAACTTGTTCAAGGCAAACATTAAAGAAGACCAAAGTAGATTGAAAGTCTTACTACTTTCCAATGATTTTTGGGGAAATCTCTTGCTCCAACATCTCTTTACCCTTGTTGGTGAGGAAATCTTGATCATTTAGCTCATTAAGGAGAAGATGATGGCATCTGGAGAGATGAGCTATTTAATCAAATCCCTGGCATGTAGAAAGAACTACAACGGAGCTTTGAAATCTGGGGCAGAGAGAGCAATCTTCAGCTTCGCTTCCATGTCTAGGATCCTTGGGTAGATAGAAGATATGCACTTTGTAGTGTAGTCTATATCCTTAGGATTATACACTCCAATTGTCACAAGATATCCTACATTCTTCTAAAGATCTTTGATTTTGACTTTAAGAATATTGAGCTTCTTGTGTACTAACATACCAATTTCAAAGTCTAAAGACTCAGTTGGTTCCGGGAAGATCTTGCTCTTAGCCTCCAAGATGAACTTTTATCCCTTTAAAGAACCCTAAATTTCCTTTTCTCTCAAATCCCTTTTCCTTCTCACTAAAATGACGATCACTCAAACCACCTTCAGACTCTAGTCTGCTACTAAGAGGAGCATTATTGTGAATGCTGAGGGAAAGCATGAGAAGATTACTCAGCTTGAAGGAACCCTCTTCACCAAAGTTGAATGGGCATCCAATATGGATTTTAGCCCTGTGTATGGAGTAGATTATGAGAGTCTTCTAATGAATCACACCATGCATCGTAATATCAAGTAGCAGAATTTGAGTCAGTTTCTACAGTTGGAGGGTCTAGCTATTGCATGCCTCATTAGGACATTCTACTCAAATCTCTATACCATTCAAGGCTTCAATGACTGATGGTTGAAATTGATGGGAAATCCCATCTTATCTGCTCAAGGCCAGTTGCAAATCACAAACAAGTTGCCTTGAATTTTCTCAAACTCCTCGAAGTAGAGTGATTCAGAGGGTAAACTTGTTTGTTCATCGATCTCAGGGTGTTTAGCCTTAAGCTAGTAGCAATTTGCTAATTGCCCCATCTAACTCAGCATCAGACTTAAGAGTGGGGAATTTCTTCCTGGCCAACTCCCTTATCTGAGCCAAGATTGATGAATCAACCATATCCTCTTAGACTGGCTTGCTACTGGATTCAGGTACTTCATTGGCTATAAAATTTACCTCAGTGCTAGTACCATTTGTGTTTCCTTGCTCAGCGGAGTTCTCAACATTAAGAACTTCTCTAATCAAAGGGATTAGAGGGGTTGAGGATGGGTTTGAAGAAATGGTAGGTTTAGGAGATTGTATATTTAAAGAAGCAGCGATTAGTTTAGATTTTATAGGGAAAGGAATTATTTGAGTTTGGGTATTTTGTGTTTGTGTTTAAGCATAGGAAGGAGAAGAATATGGAGAAAAAGAATCTTTGTTATTGTTAGAAATAGAAGGGATATACCAGCCTTAGCCAGACTTCCTTCAAGTCTACTATAAACCTATGCCTTCTGGTCTGAGTGTCGACCTCATTATTCTGGTTCCAATATGGAATTAGTTAATGATCAGCAGGAAATTTCCCTCATCATTGAGTTTCACATATTACTTTATTTAATTTAGCAGTATTTTTAAATTATGGGGTTGTGTATGGGTTTAGGGTTTAGTGTAGGTTCTCATAGTGGTGTAGCAGAGTTGGTTCACTGTTTGTGTAGGTTCTCATAGCGGTGTAGCAAGGTTGGTTCGGTGTCGATGTAGGTTCTCATATCGGTGTAGCAGGGTTGGTTCGGTGGATTCCTCTTCTGTGTAATGCTGAGATTATCACTTGAATAACTGACTTATTAAAATGTTGAGTTTTTCAGAAACAATTCCAATTCAAAATCACATCTTTTGAAAATGTGAGCTTTTAATTTTAACCACGAAAGTGATTCTCATAGCGTTACTTTAAAACGCAAATGGTTTTAGACATGTGTTATCTCCTTAAGCTGATTTAAGGCTTGCTTTTCAAGACTTGGCCAATTTTCTTGATTCTTCTTCCTTACATGGGGTTTGACATACCAATAAGCTGCCTTAGAAAATTGAATTGTTCCTTAGGCAATGGTTTGGTGAATATCTTAACACGTTCTTCGTCTAAAGAAACATATTCCAACTTGACATATCCCCTAAGCACATGATCCCTTATGAAGTGATGTCTAATATTGACATGCTTCATCCTGCCATACTGAACTGGATTTTTGGATAGATCATTTATGCTCTTGTTATTGCACATAACTTCAAGATAATTAGACTTTATACCATAATCTTCCAGTTGCTGCTTGATCTATAACAGTTGTGTTACACAACTTCCTACTGCCATGTATTCAGCTTCAGCTGTACTCAGTGCAATAGAAGTTTGCTTCTTGCTATACTATGAGACTGAGCATTCTCCAAGGAAATGGCATCCTCCTGTGGTGCTTTTCTTGTCGAGCTTGTCTCTGCCATAATCACCATCTATGAATCCTCTTAGAGTAAAATCAGTGATGTTGGGATACCACATACCTGCTATAATAGAGCCTTGAAAATACTAGAGAATCCTCTTCACAATAGCTAGATGTGATTCTCTGGGGTAAGATTGATAATGAGCAAAATAACACATAACATACTGTATGTCAGGCCTACTAGTTGTAAGATAAAGAAGAGAGCCTATGATTCCTTTGTAGAATTTGCTATCTATAGGTTTTCCAGCTTCATCTTTACTTAAGATAGTATCAGTGGATATTGGCTTCGAATGCTCCATGTCAAACTTCTTCAAGACTTCTTTGGTATACTTTGCTTGACTAATTAAGATTCCTTCTTCAACCTACTTGATTTGAAGATCAAGGAAGAAGTTGAGCTCTCCCATCATAAACATTTCAAACTCGCTCTTCATCTGCTTGTTGAACTCCTTCTATAGCTTCTCATTAGTTGCTCAAAATATGATATCATCCACATAGATTTGGACTAGTAACACTTCTTCTCTCCTTCGCCTGATAAGCAAAGTTGCATGTGCTTTTCCTCTTTCATAGCCTTTCCTGATAAGAAAACTAGTCAGCCTCTCAAACCATGCTCTTGGAGCCTGTTTCAATCCGTAGAGAGCTTTCTTCAGTTTGAAGACATGCTCAAGATTCTTCGAATCTTCAAAGCCTGGGGGTTGCCAGACATAAACTTATTCTTGAATGAATCCATTCAGGAATGAGCTTTTAACATCCATTTGAAATAATTTGAAGTTCATATGGGATGTGAAAGCACATAGGATTCGAATAGCTTCAAGCTGGCTACAGGAGCATAAGTTTCATCATAATTGATGCCTTCTTGCTAATTGTAGCCTTGAGAAACAAGCTTGGCCTTTAACCTGACAACAACATCATCTTCATCAAGCTTGTTCTTGAAAACCCATTTGGTGCCGATAATTGATTTTCCTTTAGGCTTAAGAACTAGATCCCAAAACATCATAAAGCTTGAACTAATCTAGCTCCTCTTGCATTGCGATCATCCAATAATCATAAACTTTTGCATCTTAAAACTTCTTGAGTTCAATCAATGAGATGAAAGCTGGATGGCTCATCATCCTGCTAAGCTAACCTCTTGTCAAAATAGGTTTATGAACACCATCAACTATGTTATCGAGCGGATGGTTGCGATGAGTCCTAATTTCCCTTGGTAAACTTGGATCAATAGCTGGAGGATCTGCAATTGGTTGTTGAGGTGGAGGTTGATCTTCGCCATCGTTGAAGTTAATAAAAAGATCATCGTATTCTTTGACTTCCTCGGCTACAGGTTCTTATGCTAGGTTGGGCAGCACAGAAAGTGGCATGCTGAGTGGATTTCCTTACTAGGTTACTCCTTCATTTTCATCAGATGAACATCTATCTGCATTGTTAGTTTCACCGAAATCTACATGCATAGACTCCTCTAAAAGGCCGGTTCTTTTGACATATACTCTATATGCCCTACTGTTAGTTGAGTACCCCAAAAGATACCTTCATTAGATTTAGGATCAAACTTACTTAATACTCCTTGGTGTTAAGAATAAAACACTTACAGCCAAAAGATCTAAGATGACCAATCTTAGGCTTGCGCCCTCACCAAAGAACAAAGGATGTTTTCTCCAAAATTGGGTGAATTAAAACTCGATTCAAGATATAATAGGTTGTTTTAATAGCTTCACCCCAAAAGTACTTTGGTAGATTATTATAACTCAACAAAAATCGAGCCATTTCAACTATGGTTCTATTCTTCCTTTTTACAACCCCATTTTGTTGAGGAGTATAAGGAGAAGAGAAGTTATGGTCAATACCATGTGCTAAATAGAATTCTTCGAAATGAAAATTCTCGAATTCATATCCATGATCCCTTCAGATTCTATAGATTTTAGTTCTTATTTCCTTCATTATTCGATTATGGAGCTTCATAAAAGATTCATATGTTTCGTCTTTGCTACTTAGCAAGACTAACTAAGTGAATCTCGCAAAGTCATCCACAATCACCAACAAAAATCTCTTGCCACCCAAGCTCATAGGCCAAACCGGGTAGAAAATATCTAGGTGGAGAAGCTCCAATGGTCGCTTAGTTACTACTTGATTAATTGATCTAAATGATTTCTTAACATGCTTACCGAGCTGGTAAGCTGAGCAATTTCATCCTTCTCAAAGCTGATATAGGGTAAACCCATAACTAATTGCTTTTTGGCTAGTTTGGACAGAATGTTCATATTTATATGACCTAACCTTCAATGCTAAAGCCATGAGTTATCCTCCTTAGATACAAGACAAACTTTAGTGGAGTCAGGAGATAAATTAATCATATACACATTATTGATTCTAGGATCAAAGAGAATAGTTGAGTCAGTCTTGCAGTCAAATGTAACCTTTCTACCTTTGTCACAAAGTAGGGCTACACTAAGAAAGTTGAAATTGAGTCCTTTGACAAGAGAAACCTCTTCGATTGGAGGAGAGACACAAATAGTGCCACAGCCCACAATCATTCCTTTTTGGTTATCTCCGAAACTAGCACTTCCATTTCTTTTGTGCTCTAATAAGATGAACTAACTGTTCTCTCCTGTCATATACCTTGAGCATCCGCTATCTAAATACCACATTCTAGAGTCATCATCAGATCTGAGGCTCACTTGTAAAAACAATTACGTTTTCTTAGGTACCCATGCTTTCAAGCTGGGTCCTCCTTTGTTAGAAGTGCTTAAGTTACTCCACTCATGCCCTTCATATTAACCCATTTTATGTCTACAAAGAACTTATCATGTCCAGCCTTGCCACAAAAACCCACACATCATTTTTTCTTTGTGCTGGCTTGATTTCTTTTATAGGGAAATTATTCCTCCTAAAATTACGAGTTTGATTACTCAAAGTTTGACCGTTGGCTGGAGGAGGAATCTGTTTCTCCTTTCAAGCAGTTATCTTAGTAGTCAACTCATCTGATTTCTTAGTGAGCTTGCCGACATGACATTCCTGATACTCAACTTTTCCTTGAAGAAAGCGGATATCAAGAGACAAGGAAGCAATAGTGTCTTCCTGGTCTTCACTTCTTCTCACTAACTCTTTGATGTTTTTTCCTGACTTGTTAGTCAACTACATGATATCAAAGAGTACATGGGTGAATTCTTCTATGGATATAGGGATTTCAGGATGTATCTCAGTTTGAGGAGATTTCCCTTTGTTGTACTTAGCTTCAGAATCAACAGTAGTTTGACTTCGATTTGAGGTAGATGCTGAGCCTTCGCCCCTTTCATTCTCAATAACCATCAAGAAGAGGTTGGTGAAGTTAGTTACTTCTTCATCGGATGATGAAGATTCTTCTAAATCATTCCAAGTGGTAGCAAGTGCCTCATCCTTTAATGTGAACCTCTTCTTGTACTTGTCCTTCTTAGTCTTTAGACAACTAGACTGGATATAACCTTTTTCTCCACAGCCGAAGCATTTGATATCTTTGATGTGTTCCTTCTTAAGTCCTTCCTCAGCTCCTTACTGGTGCTAAGTTGACTTGATTTTAGTGAGAAACTTCTTCTTGTTGAACTTGCTATCCTTCTTCATGAAGCGTTTGAAACACCTAATTAGAAGGGCCATTTGCTAATTAGAATCGCAACTAGTGGATTCATTAGAGAAATCAACTTGCAATACAATGGCTTTGCCCTCTCTTTCCTTGCCTTCACTCCTTTTAGAGTCATCAGTATGTTTCCTCAAGCTCATCTCTTGAGTCAACAAGGTGCATATTAGCTCATCATAGCTGTAGGTCTTAAGATCATGAGCCTCCTTGATCGCTCTCTTCTTGGCATCCTACTCAAGGGTAAGAGTGCGGAGAATCTTCTTCACTAGCTCTTCTTCGATGAATTCCTTGCCAAGCCTCTTCAATTCATTAACGACGTTAATAAACCTAGTATTCATGGCCTGAATACCTTTGCTAGCGCCCATCTAGAACATCTCATACTCTCTTAGCATGACATTGATCTTCGACTCCTTGACCTTGTCAATCCCCTCGTAGGTAATCTCCAGCTTCTTGCAGATTTTCTATGATGTCTCACAGCCCGAGACCCTGTTGAATTCTGTAAGATCTAGTGCATAGTGTAAGTAGTTGATGGCTGCGGCATTCTGTTAGTCTTAAATGGCATAATTAAACAGTAGAGGGGGATGAATGCAATTCTTGGTTTCTTTTTGGTTTTTATAAAAATGTTTACCAAGTTCAATTTTTAGATGCGTGCTGAGTGCTTCAAACTAGGATTGAAAACTGCAAACTGATCAGCTTTGCTGGTATGATTTATCTTCAATCGCTTCCTGACTACTCTACGTAGTACGGATTGGCTTTTTAAGCAAAACGATAAATAACAGAGATAGAATGATGAATGAGAAACGTGATAAAGACTAGCGAGTAAGGTTAGAATTTCAACACCTGAGATTTGATCCTAGTTCGACCCCTAGCCAACGCCATTTCTCGAATTCCTTTCCTAGCTTAAATCCACTAGTGATTTCATTCCTTCCTTAGGCGGAGAAGCCTTTACAGTGTGTAGACTCAGTTATGGACTACTCAATCCACAATTTGGCTAACCTTCCCAAACCGTCACTTAGATTTCTAAAAGAAATTGTGAACAAAGGAATTCATCTTATAGAATTTTGAATCCTTTACAATGTTAAATCTCAAGTGTTATTCTCCCTCTATTACAAACATATTTGAACAATGAATGTTTCTTGATTGCTTGATTTGGAATTTCTTGAAGTTAGGAGTATTTGAACAGAGTTTCAACTCTTAGAAGAAATTCGAGATGATTCACCAAGTTTGAACGTCTGCTCCAATCTTCTATTTATAGTTGAAGGTCTTGGAATTATCCATTGCAAACTTCTCATCCTGACAGCTCTTCAATATCTCTTCTCTTTAAGTCTTTTGAATATTCCCGTTGGATATAATTCTAGGATGTTTAGAGATAAAAACTTCGAACTTTGAAGTGTGAGATTAATCCGTTGTCAAAAAATTATTTATCTTCATGCAATCCGCTCTGATAGAGAGACGTGTGAGTTGCAACAGGGAATTCTGCCATTCGTTGACTTGCTGATGTTGCAGAGTTGCGGGGAGATAGTGAGAGATGACACATGCCAAAGGATTCCTTTTGTTTTGGACTTTAGTGAGGAATCTCCAACATTCCGTACTAACACCTTTTGTTTGTGAGGTTCACTAGAATATCTTCTTTAATTTCAACGATTTTTCTCCTAAAAGCATAAAAGGGATATTCCATTTCTCATAGAAATCGGTGGTAGCACAAGTGTCAAATATTTCTCTAAGTGTTAAAGGAATACAACTTTTCAAACAAAAAGCTAACTCAGCACAGCTGAGTAAATATCTTATAAACTATGTGTAATACTTAGCTTAACTCAACTTTTCTTACTCTAAGCCGTAACTTAAATAATTACTTAGTAAACTGAGTTATTTTTCCTTAAACAAACTCAAATAAACTTCATTAATTAAGAGTATATTTAGTACTTAATTATTTTCACTATCCTAGTTAGTTTTTTATTTCCAAAATGTTTTAAGTATTGTGAGGTACTATTAACTTTGGTTCAACAATCTCCCCCAAATTGGATAGATTACAAACTAGGTTGTAGAAGAGACTAATTTAATAAATAGTTTAAAGATATCGAAATACTTGGAAAGTGATGTACGACTCCCCCATGTTGAGTGAATTCCTTAGTCAGTCTAGACTCCCTCATACTGAGTGGATTCCTTCAGTCAGCATAACTCCCCCATACTTAGAGGAATTTTCTTCATTTTGGGAGTTTATCTTACTTCAACTTTTCTCTTGAGTTGTTCTCAGTATATGAAATCTTGCATCAGATATTCAATAGATAGCAGAAATTTTATACACACAATAGAAGTAAAAGTTAAGAAGTTCTTAACTTGATATGACAAAACTTGTAATTTTATTATAAAATGCTTAGCCAGTGCATAAAGTATGTCTTGAGCTAAAATTACAATGAAATCATATAACAAGAGTTATCTATTCTAGATACATTGGATATTTTGGCTTATTTGCGAGATCTTAAAGGTTTTCTAGGATGATCAGAGATTGGCTTTTGTTGTTGTTGTTGCTGTTGAGGTTGTTGTTGATGATGCGAAGTGTGAGGTGGATATTGAGGATGCTTAGGAAGACTTCCCTTATTCAGATTAGCAGTCTTGAGGGCATCTTCATTTACCTTCTCCCACATTGATATCTATCCCTTCACAATTTGTTCGAGGCAGACATTAAAGGAGTCTGAAGTAGATTGAAAATCCTCCTTCTTTCAAATGATTAGCGGGGAAATTTTCTGCTCCAACATCTCTTTACCCTTGTCAGTTAGAAAATCTTGATCATTTAGTTCATTGAGGAGAAGATGATGGCATATGGGGAGATAAGCTATTTGATAAAAGCCTTGGCACGTGAACTATTGAAAGTATTGCAGCAAAGCTCTGAAGTCTGAGATAGATAGAGCAATCTTCAGCTTCGCCCCCATATCTAGGATCCTTGGGTAGATAGAAGACATACACTTTGTGGTGTATTCTATATCCTTAGCATCATATACTCTAGTTGTCACAAGTTGTTCTACATTCTTCTAAAGGTCTTCAATTTTTGTTTTGAGAATGTTGTGCTTTGAATAAACTAAGAGACCTGTCTCTAGATCAATGAACTCAGTTAGTTCTAGTAAGATTTTTGTCCATAGCTTCTACAATGAACTTATGAGCCCAGAGACTTTTTCATACATGTTGGTATTGATCTCCTTGCATACTAAGTCAAGTTTGCTGCTTAGAGAGTCAATATTTACCATGAGCTTCTTGCCAACTTTCTATGACACTTCATTTACAACCTTGAGAACTTGATCAATCTTGTTATCTTGGTTCATGATGAACCTGGACATCGACTCTAGTACCTTCACCATACTTTGCCCTATATCCTTTGTTGTCTCAATTTCTTTGAGCATGGCTTCAATCTTGTGATCAGTGCTCTTATTTATTTTTACTTATTCTTAGCCAAGTTTATGGAATTGTGTAGTTTGAGTTTCCATGGTGGAGCTCAAACTACTCAACTGCTCAATAGCAGCATCTACACTTCCCTTTATCTTTCCTACCACCGCTTTAGTGAGTGTAGTAGACATGGGGATAGAAATAACAGCTACGCCAAGATGGGCTGCAGAATCTGATAAACCGACTAGGATCAAAGCCATCTTATCAACCATGCTTTTGGCACTCTCCTTTTATAAGTGATTTCAAATCACAAACAAGTTGCCTTGAATTTTCTTTAACTCTTTAAAGTAGAGAAATTTAAAGGGTAAGCTTGTGTGTTCATCGATCTTAGGGAGCTTAACCTTTGGCTTGGATGGTAAGTTTGTCAATTCTTGGGCTAGTAGAAGTTTGCAAACTGCCCTATCTAACTCAATGTCAGACTTGAGAGTGGGGAATTTCTTCCTTACCAATTCCCTTATCTAAGCTAAGATGGATGAATCAGCCATATCCTCTTGGACTAGATTCCTGCTGGGTTCAGGTACTTCACTGGCTGTAAAATTTGCCTTAGTACCAGGACCACTTGCATTTCCTTGCTAAACAGAGTTCTTAGCATTAGGAACTTCTTTAAGAAATGGTAGGTTCAAGAATTTGTACAGTTGAAGAAGTAGGGATTGGTTTAGATTTTACATGGGGAGGAATTATTTGAGTTTGAGTATTAGGTGTTTGTGTTTGAGTTTGAGTATGAAAAGGAGAAGAATGTGGGAAAAAGAATCTTGGTATTGTTAGAAGTAGAAGGGATATTTACTAGAAATTTATGGTATTTGGAGGTGTAGTATTTATAGAAGGATGAGGTTGAAAATTTACAGGAGAAGATGGGATTGCAGGAACTACTGGAGTAGAAATTGGGGAATTTACAAGAGAGGGAGTAGGATTTATAGAAGAAAGAGGAGTAGGATTTAAGAGTGCTTCTAGGTTAGCTGTTTGATCCACGGATGGATCAGCTTGAGTAGGAAGTTCCTCTGTTTGAGTAATTTGGGTATGGGGATGTTGGGCTCGAGAAGATCATATTCTTCCTAATCAGGGGGTAAGGTCCCTCCAACATCCTCATCGCTGCTCACTACTTGAACATTTTTCTATAAAGGTCTGTTGGTGGCAAAGCTCTTGCATTGAGTCCCTTTAGCTTTTGAAATTACTTCTTCAACATGGGTTGCACCACCAGGACTTATTATTTTAGAGTACTCTTCCTTACTCTTCTAAGGATCACCCTGATCCTCAGTTTCTTCTAAGATAACCAATTTGCGCTTTCTTTAACGCAGGGTTTCCTTTGCCTCCACAGCATCTTCCTGTTCCTCAGCCTGCCACTTCACCTCAGCTTTCCTTTAAGTGCGATTTTTGCCTTTCATCTATCTTCTTTGCCTTGCTGGGGGCTGGGCAAGCATATCTCCTACCCTTGTTTTTTAGGGGCTCTTCTTCCTAGCCTTTGAAGATGTAGCTTTAGACCTAGGTGAGGTTACTGTGGAAGAAACTTGCTCTAGATCAGGTGATAGAGGAACATTATCGCTAATATCCTTGCTGCCTCCCTCAAAATCGATCATAAAACCATTTTCCTCTTCCTTAGGCACATTCGAGGGTAATACTGACTATACACACTTGAGTTTTCTCCTCTTGTGCTTTGTTGTACCTAGTATGCACTTGGTCGTGATACAGTTTAGTGAAGTGCACTAAATCCAAGGTCTTCTTTACTATCACAATTATATCATATGGCCCTCCAAGGTACGAGGCAACATCTTCTTTCACTACCTTCATCAAGGCGGTTATGAGGTAACCATAATAATAGACAATAGTCAGCTTGGTCAAATGGTGAAAAATCACCACTACCTAGTTAAGCCTCTTACCCTCTACCATATGGTAGACCACACACCTCTTGAAGTAGGTACAGCTAGTCACAAACCCCGTCTTAGGTAATAGCATCTTGATTACCATCTCATGGCAAGCTCTAGCTATCCAGCTCATCCCTGATGCTGCAATCTCTCCTAATACATAGTTGGTTGGGAATTCCCAATCCTCAAGAATGATGATGGTGTCTTCATCGCTAGTCTTTTTGAGATGAGTACCTTTGTGAGGCATATTGAGAATGCTCGCAACCATTCTTGAGTAAATGAGGTAGGAGTTTCCATCAATTTCTACCAAAAAGACATCATTGAAGCCTTGAATGGTTTAGTGGTTTGAGTAAAAAGGCCTAATGAGACCTATGATGGCTGGTCCCTCCAACCGCAAAAATTGACTCAAGTTCTGTTGCTTGATGATTCTATGCATGATGCGATTTCTAAGAAGGCTCTCATAATCTACTCTATACACCTGGCCAAAATCCAGATTGGATGCCCAATCAACCTTGGTGAAGAGAGTTCCTTTAGGGAAAGTGATTTTCTCAAGCTTTCCTTCAGCATTCACAATGAGACTTCTCTTGGAAGTGGATTGAAGTATGAAGGTGGACTCGCCATTTGAGAGGAAAGAAAAGAGGTTTTGAGAGAAATGGATTTTAGGGTTCTTTGCTTCTGAAAATTGATTAGAATTCATGGATGCAAGTAAGCTCTCTCTTCAACTCCTTCAACTTTTATAAACTTCTGCAACTCTCAGAGATACGTAGCGCTTTGTCAACTCACATTTAGATTTAACATTGAGATGAACACTTGATTAACCACCTTAGTAAAATGATGAGTTTTGCAAAAAACGGTTCCAATTCAAAAACACATCTTTTAAAATCGTGAGCTTTTTATTATAACCACGAAACTGAATCTAACACTGTTGCTTTAAAATATAGACAGAGTTAGACACATGTTATCTCCTTTGCTAGAATAAGGCTTACTCTTCAACACTTAGCCAAATTTCATACTTCTTCTTCTTCACATGGGGTTCGTGATACCAATAAGCTACCTTAGGATATTGAACTACTCCTTTGGCAATAGTTTGGTGAATATGTCAGCACGGTGTTCCTCTGAAGGAACATACTCCAGTTAGACATCTCCCCTTAGCACATGATCTCTACGGAAGTGATGTCTAATGTTGACATGCTTCATCCTGCCATGCTGAACTAGATTTTTGGATAGGTCAATTATGCTCTAGTTATCACACATAACTTCGAGACATTTAAACATTATACCATAATCTTCCAGTTGCTTCTTGATCCATAACAGTTGTGCTACACAACTTCCTACTGCCATGTACTCAGCTTCAGTTGTATTCAGCATAATAGAAGCTCGCTTCTTGCTATACCATGAGACTAAGTAATCTCCAAGAAAATGACATCCTCATGTGGTGCTTTTCTTGTCGAGCTTGTCTCTTCCATAGTTAGCATCTATGAATCCTCTTAGAGTGAAATTTGAGCTGTTAGGATACCATAGACCTGTTTCAATAGACACTTGCAAATACCAGAGAATCCTCTTCATAGTTTCCAGATGTGATTCTTTGGGGTCATCTTGATAACGTGCATGTTAGCACACATCATACTGTATGTCAGACCTACTAGTTGTCTAATAAAGAAGAGAGCCTATGATTCCTCTATAGAATTTGCTATCTACAGGTTTTCCAGCTTCATCTTTACTTAAGATAGTATTAGCGGCCATGGGAGTGGACATTGACTTTGAATGCTCCATGTCAAGTCAAACTTCTTCAGGACTTCTTTGGCATACTTAGCTTGACTAATGAAGATTCCATCTTTAGTCTACTTGATTTGGAAGACCAAGGAAAAATTTGAGATCTCCCATCATTATCGAACTCACTTTTCATCTACTTATTGAACTCTTTCCACAACTTCTCATCAGTTGCTCCAAATATGATATCATCCACATAAATTTGAACAAGCAACACATCATCTTTCCTTTGCTTGATAAACAGAATTGTATCTGCTTTTCCTCTTTCATAGCCTTTGCTAATAAAAAAATTAGTCAGCCTCTCATACCATGCACTTGGAGCTTGCTTGAAGCTGTAGAGAGCTTTCTTCAGTTTGAAGACATGCTCAGGATTCTTCAGATCTTCAAAGACTGGAGGCTGGTGAACATAAACTTCTTCTTGAATGATTCCATTCAGGAATGCACTTTTAACATCCATTTGAAATAACTTGAAGTTCATATGAGATGCAAAGCACACATGATTTGAATAGCTTCAATCCGGGCTACAGGAGCATAAGTCTCATCATAGTCAATTCCTTCTTGCTGATTGTAGCCTTGTGCAATAAGCCTAGCCTTGTTCCTAACAACAGAGTCATCTTCATCAAGCTTGTTATTGAAAACCCATTTGGTACTGATAATTAATTTCCCTTTAGGCTTAGGATCAAGATCCCAAACATCATTCGCTTGAACTGATCCAGCTCCTCTTGCATTGCGATCATCCAATAATCATCTTCTTCTGCATCTTCAAACTTCTTGGGTTTAATCAATGAGATGAAAGTTGGATGACTCATCATCCTTCTAAGCTAAACTCGTGTCATAACTGGATTATGAACATCATCAAGTATGTTGTCGAGTGGATGGTTGCGATGAGTCCTAACTTCCCTTGGTAGAATGGGATCAGCAGCTGGAGGATCTACAAAAGGTTGCTAAGGTGGAGGTTGATCTTCGCCATCGTTGAAGTTGATAGAGAGATCATCATCTTCTTAAACTTCCTCACCTTTAGGTTCTTGTGCTAAGTTGGGTAGCACAAAGAGTGTCATGCTGAGTGGATTTGCTTGCTGGGTTACTCCTTCATCTTCATCAGATGGACATCTTTCTACATTGCTAGTTTCATCGAAATCCACATACATAGACTCCTCTAATAGGCCAGTTCGCTTGACATATATTCTATACACACTGCTATTATTTGAGTATCATAGAAAGATACCTTCATCAGACTTAGGTTCAAACTTACCTAATAGCTCCTTTGTATTAAGAACAAAGCATCTACAACCAAATGATCTAAGATGACCAATCTTAGGCTTGCACCCTTGCCAAAGCTCATAGGGTGTTTTCTCCTGAATTGGGCGAATTAAAACCCAATTCAAGATATAACAAACTGTGTTAACAGCTTCTCCCCAAAAGTACATTGGTAGATTGTTTCACGGATCGAGCCATATCAATTATGGTTCTAATCTTCCTTTCTACAAGCCCATTTTGTTGAGAAGTATAAGGAGAAGAGAAGTTGTGGTCAATGCCATGTGCTGAATAGAATTCTTCGAAATGAAAGTTCTCGAATTCACGTCCATGATCACTTTGGATTCTACTGATTTTAGTTCTTATTTCGTTCATTATCCATATATTGAGCTTGGAAAAAGATTCATATGTTTTTCATCTTTAGTACTCAACAAGACTACCCAAATGAATCTCGTGAAGTCATCCACAAACACCAATGAGAATCTCTTACTACCCAAGCTCATGGGTTGAACTGGGCCAAAAAGATCCAGGTGGAGGAGCTCCAACGATTGCTTAATTACTACATGATTAATTGATCTAAATTATTTCTTAACTTGCTTACCTAGTTGGCAAGCTGAGCAAAGTTTATCCTTCTCCAAGCTGATACTGGGTAAGCCCATAACTAATTGCTTTTTGGCTAGTTTGGATAGAATGTTCATATTTATATGACCCAACCTTCTGTGCCAAAGTCGTGAATTATCCTCCTTAGATACAAGACACGCATTAGTGGAGCCAAGGGATAAATCAATCATATACACATTTTTTATTCTAGGAGAAATGAGAATAGTTGATTCAGTCTTATAGTCAATAACTAAGAAACTTACTAAGTTGAATGTAACCTTTCAGCCTTTGTCACAAAGTGGGCTACACTAAGTAAGTTGAACTTGAGTCCTTTGACCAGAGAAACCTCTTTGATTGAAGGAGAATCACAAATAGTGCCACAGCCTACAATCTTGCCTTTTTTATTATTTCTGAAGTTGACACTTTTATTTCTTTTACTCACCAATGAGATGAACTAACTTTCATCTCTCGTCATATGCCTTGAGCACCCGCTATCCAAATACCACATTCTAGAGTCATCAGTGAATCTAAGGCTCACCTACAAAACAATTACGTTTTCTTATGTACCCATGTTCTTGAGCTGGGTCCTCCTTTGTTAGCAGTGTTTAAGTTACTCCAGTCGTACTGATCATAATAACCAATTTTATGCGTACACAGAACTGTAGCATGTCATGCTTTTCCACAAAAAACCACACACAATTTTTTCTTTGGGCTGTCTCGCTTTCTTCTTTTTAGAGGAATTCTTCCTCTTAGGAGGATCCAGTTCCTTCTTCAAAGCTGTTATCTTAGCATTCAACTCATCTAATTGCTTAGTGAGCTTGATGGCACTACATTTATGATACTCAACTTTTTCTTGAAGAAAGCGGATATCAAGATATAAGGAAACAATAGTGTATTCCTGATCTTCACTTCTCCTCACTAGCTCCTTGATTTTCTTTCTTGATTTATTAGTCATTTTTATAACATCAAAGAGTACTTGGGTAAACTCTTCAATAGCAAGGGAATTTCAGAATGTACCTTAGCTTGAGGAGATTTTCCTCTACTTTGCTTAGCTTTAGAGTCAGTAGA
>CATIWQ010547312.1:0-13908 GCA_949673415.1 Euphorbia schlechtendalii | reverse complement strand
TTCCATCCCATTTTCATCCCCTTTTCTTTTGTTGAATATGAGCCTCCTTTTTTTTTAGAGCTCCCCTCAATCCATAAAGTTATGTGGTACACCCACTTGTTTTGTCCTTTCTCCTTTTTCTTCCATTAATGTCACTTCCATAATTATGGAGGGACCATCTTAATAGTGTGAAAGTGATTGGTAATCAATTAGTGGGGGTAATTGTTTAATGATTTTCAAAATTCTATCCATCATTCTGCTGCTACTGTCAACGCGACATCGGTACTGATGTTACTGAGTGACATCGATACCGATATAACATCAGTGTCAATGTTACTAACATCAGTACCGATTTTAGTGACATCGGTGTCAACTTTGGATTTTTAGTCCAACTTTGGTTCAAATTTGGACTTGGTTACTGATGAGGTGGTCTAAAAGATATCTAAGGTTCGTAAGAAACAAGGATTGCTTCTCCCGAGGACCTCTGAGACCCTGTCAAAGTAGAAGACTAGCAAAGGAAAATATATTACAGCTTCATCATCAAACTCGCGAGTGGGGATCACAATCCCGTGCTCATAGGCTGCCCCTCGTGGGATCACTGCTGATGTGAGATTAGTAGGGTCCCACGATTGAAAGAGCAGCAGGGTTTAGAAATGATACCTGACTAGTCGCGGTTGACACTCTTTAGGGATGATGGGTAGAAGCTTTCATCTCGATGTAGCATCTTTCAGGGATTAGTCTCTCGATGCCCCTTGTGAATTGCTCGATTGGTAGTGATTACCCCTGGAGGGTTGACCTTCAACTGGTTGATACCGCTGGAACTGTTGGGGAGAGAACATTGACCTTGTATATCCGTTCTTTTGGTTGAGGACCCAATTGTACAGGCTATGATAAGCCTACTGACGATATGGAATGTAGAAAATCCACTAACCGAAAAAGGTCAGGATAAGATGTGAACTATAGATAGTTCATTGACTGTAAAAAGTCAAAAAATATGTGAACCGTAATAGGTCCATGAAAGATGTGGACCGTAACAGGTCTAATGACTATAATAAGTCAGGAAAGTTATGGACCATAATAGGTCCATGAAAGATGCGGACCGTAATAGGTCGACTGATTGTGATAAGTCGGAGAAATGCGAATTGTAGAAAGTTCGGTTGACTGTAGAAAGTCAAAAAGAAAGAGGACTATAGAAAGTACATTGATTGTAAAAAGTCTGAAAAAAGAATTTGACGGTAGAAAGTCCGGTGATTGTAAAAAGTGAGAAAAGAAATGTGGAATGTAGAAAGTTGGTTGACTGTAAAAAATCTAACAACAAATGCAGACTATAGAAAATTCGTAGACTTTAAAAAGTTTAAAAAGAGATATGGACTGTAGAAAGTCCAGAAGGGTACGTGGATTGTAGAAAGTTTGCGATGGATGCCCCTTGTGAGTTTTTAGTGAGTTATTTTTTACCCTAAGAATTGTTGGGGAAAGGATGAAAGCCATGTGCTCCATACCTCTGATGATACGTCGACTGTGGTAAGTCTTTGTTAAAGTCCACTATGGGTGGTTGACCATTGCAGTCTGAATTATGTACCCCTTGTGAGCTGATCTCTAGGTTAACTATAACCCTTAGAACTGCTAGGGAAGGATGAAAATCATGTGCTCCATGCCTTTGATGATACATCGACTGCTATGAGTCTTCGTCAAAATCCGCTATGGGATGGTTGACCGTTGCTGTCTAAAATGTATGCCCCTTGTGAGTTGAAAGGGTACCTGAAAGAATGAGGAATTTTATTAGTAGATATTGGTGACACATGTTTTAATTCTTTGATTGAGATTGCTGAAAGTAAAAATTTTTTACCCTTCAATCAAGAATTAAAACATGAGTGTTCTGAGAAATTTTTCTTCACTCCCATGATAAATGTGGAAATTTGAGTTTGAGATTTTCGGGGATGTCCTGATGACCGCTCCATTGTTTTGGGAGGCTTTTGTGATGTTGTAATGCTACTTGAAGCAGGCCTGTTTAACAATAGTTTTCCCCTTGTTTTTTACTTTCCTCCTGTTGCTATTTGTAAGGAAAGGTTTGAAAGGATGATGGACTGTAGAAAGTCCATTGACTATAATAAGTCAAAAAAGATGTGGACCATAATAGGTCCATTGACTGTAATAAGTCAGAGAATGGGGACAACAATATATCCATTGATTGTGATAAGACGGGAAAGATACAGACCGTAATAGGTCCGTTGACTATGGTAAATCAAGAAAACGTGGACCCTAATAGGTCCATTGACTGTGATAAGTCGAGAAAATGTAGACCCTAATAAGTCCGTTGACTATGATAAGTCATGAAAATGTGGACCGTAATAGGTCCATTGACTATAATAAGTTAGGAAAATGTGGACCGTAATAGGTTCGTTGACTGTGGTAAGTCAGGAAAGGTGCGGACCGTAATAGGTCCATTGACTGTAATAAGTCAGAAAGATGTGGATAGTAATAGGTCCATGAAAAATGGGGATCATAATAGGTCCATTGACTGTAATAAGTCGGAAAGATGTGGACCGTAATAGGTCCATGAAAAATGTAGACCGTAATAGGTCCATTGACTATAATGAGTCGAAAAGATGCGGACCGTAATAGGTCCATGAAAAATGTAGACCATAATAGGTCCATTGATTAAAATGAGTTGGAAAGATGTGAATCGTAATAGGTCCATGAAATATGCGGTTTGTAATAGGTCCATTGACTAAGTCAGGAAGATGTGGACCGTAATAGGTCAAAGAAAAAATGCGGATAGTAATAGGTCCATTGTAAGATGCGACCCTTAATAGTTCTATGAAAGATGCGGACCGTAATAGGTCTGTGACAGATGTGACCCTTAATAGGTCCATGAATGATGCAGACAGTAATAGGTCCATGAAAGATGCGGATCGTAATAGGTCCTTGAAAGATGTGGACCGTAATAGGTCCATGAAAGATGCAGACTGTAATAGGTCCATTGAAAGATGCAGACCGTAGTAGGTCCATGAAAGATGCGGACCGTAATAGGTCCATTGAAAGATGCGGACCGTAATAGGTCCATGAAAAATGTGGACCGTAATAGGTCCATGAAAGATGAAGACCGTAATAGGTCCATGAAAGATGCGGACCGTAATAGGTCCATTGAAAGATGCGGATCGTAATAGGTCCATTAAAGATGCGGACCATAATAGGTCTATGAAAGTGCGGACTATTAAGTCCATGAAATATGGGGATTGTAATAGGTCCATGAAAGATGGGGACTGTAATAAGTCTATGAAAGATGGATCTTCATTGATGATTGCCACCCTAAGTCCCTATGCTTCCCTTTCTTCAAATGCAGCTACCGCCATTAATGATTCCTCATTCGCCTCAATTGTTATTGGCCTCTCACTGTGGATAAACTTTATCTTTTAGTGCAACGTGGAATTGACCGCTCCTATTACATGGATCCATGGCTTGATGAGTGTATAATTACACTTATTATCTTGATATTTTACTTATAAAATGATTTGGTTTAGAGTCATTTTATACTTCCTATAAAAGATTTAACATGGTATGTAGTTGCTTTTTATGCAAGTGCAGAAACTAAGTGAATCTTGGGAGTGAAATCATCAAAGATGGAATTCTATGCAAAAAGAGTAAAAAAGGTGCAAAACGATGCATTGAATGCAAGGAATTGGCTTAGGATCGAAGTTATCAAAGATCAGTAAAGTTGCAAAGAAGAATTATGAAGAAAAACATAAGTCATAACCATGTCATGATCGTAATCCCTACTCGCGATTAGCCAAATCAAACTCGTTATCGTGACTTATCATTCTTCACAAATAGTCAGTTACTAACTTACATTCACAATCACAACATGTATGTCACGCTTGCGAATTGTGTTGGGTTTGATAAACTCTTCTCAACTTCCAATCGCCGGATAGTAATGACCAACCGCCATCAACTGTTAGGCGAAGAGACACCTTTTAGAGATAATAAAACCACCAAAAGGTGCCTATATATTGAAGATAATGATGAAATCTTGCATCCAATCACATTGAAGATGATGTAACCCTTCACCAATGGACATGACTATTCATTTGGATAAACGCAGCCTTTCACACTCTATAAATAGAGGTTCACATCAACCATTTCATGGAGAGCGAGAGAGCATATAGAGTGCGGAATCGACAGTAATACATGATAGATAGAGAGTGAAAGTTATATAGATTTTGCTAAGTTCAAAGTGTCAGAGAGAAAAATGTATAAGTGATTTGATTCTTATTTCAATTAGAAGATTTCTCCACAAATTCGAGCAATTATTGTAATAGTGTAATTGCAAAGCACTTATCAATAAAAAGTTCTGTTCTTCAACATTCATTTATTCGATATTCACAAGGAATAGCATCCTAACGGAGGTTCTGTACGAGTCGAGACCGAATTCAAAGTAGATGTAGGATTTGCGGGAATTGAAGACTCCTATTCATATGTATATAGTAGTATATTTTTACTGAAGTTTGTTGATTTTAACATTCCATGCTAGTGAATGGAGTTGTTAAAAAATTTGGTTTCTGTCTAAGTGAAAGTTAAGATCGCGACGATCCTTCACGATCGCGATATGCGCAATTTCACAGCAGTTATTGTTGTATCATCTCTTTTTCTAACTATTATATTAGATATATATCTGTTGAAAAAGCAACATATCTATTTCCTATATATATGTAACTATTTTCCTAATTGATTTTCACAAATCAATCACACTTTTTCACAACTTCAATTTCTTGCAAAGCAAAGTTTCTCTGTTTTTCCCAAAATCAAAACACAAATCTTTCTTTCAAATTTTTGAATTAAATTTCAATGGCTCCAAAGAAATTGGCAGCAACCAAGGGAAAGAATAAATTGGTCAATCAACAAACCAAGTATTTATGTCCTTTTTCGATTTATGGTGAAGAAGAAGTTGAGAGATACACGAGGATTAAGAACTTTGATTTCCAAGGTACACTCTTCTATGATTCTACTTTTACAATTGATGCTAGAATACATGCGGAAGTAGAGGAATGCTTTTCACTATTTAGGTTTGAAAGTTTTGTAAACATCCATTTCCTGTTTAATGAGGAATGGGTCCTCGAGATCTTGGTTATTGTTAAAGAGGATGGGAATTTTCTCAAAAGGAAATTTAGGAATGAAGGAGATGAGTATAAGTTTAATTTAATGGATTTGATTAAGAAGTTTTGTTTTGGAGAAACCTATGAAGAGGTTGAAAAGGAAGACGATTATGATCCAGTGAGTGTATAGACTTAGTTAACGGGATTGGATCGATACGATGTCAAAAACTCATCCAACCAGAAAATTCAGTGTAATAGCCTTCTTTACCTTCACAAGTTTATCTCTCAAAGTCTTTTCTTCCGACATGAATCTACCAAAGAGTCGGTGAAAGATTTGGTTGTATTGGAGTGTGTCATTTCTCAATTAAGGCCAAAGTTTCTGAATTACATGTTGGAATCCATCAGTAGTCTTACTACGCATAAAAAGGCTAGAGTATGAGGTGCGAATACAATTTGCGGAATTATTTTGGGAGCGAGGAACCAATTGCCATACCGATATAGTCCTAGAGAGAAGTTCAACTTTATGGGAAGAGTTTACATGAAGAGAGCGGGATTTGTTAAGGAAGAGCAAGGGAAATTTATTTTTACCGTATGGAGTAAGGGTTAGGAAGTTAAGACCGACATAAGAATTTACTTCTTGAGAGAACCAATCTGACGAAGGCATTGAAGAAGTTAAAATCATAAGTAGTGAAGCGAGACAAGCCTCTAGGAGTACACACACTAATGAAGATACTTGGAGAGGGAAGTTCGTGAATGATGTCAATCAAGCATGCCTTGATATATCTTCCATACAACAAGATGTTTGTCAACTCACAAATTCCAACATTTCTTTGAACTGGAAGTTAAGTTCGTACTTCAAGAAGCAGAATATGGATATCTCAACAAGTCCTCCAGATTCAAGTTTAGAAGAATTAAAATAACCGGGTTCAAATTTCTTTTTTTTCTTTTTATTTTCTTTTCTTTTTGTTTGCTATGTGTGTTTAGTTTCATTTTTCTTTTTCATTTTTAGTTAAGTATGTCACAATGAGGACACTTGCATAAAATCCCGAAAATAAAAAAAATCGAATAAAATTAAAAAAATTGAAGAATGAAAAAACTTTTCTTGATTTTGTGTTGTTTATACCTTATCCATAAATATACTATTTTAACATGTGTTCCAAGGTTATTGTGAGTGTTAGGTATTACAAGTTCGATGTTGGTGCTAATTTAAAATAAAAATTTTCATTTCGAGTATGAGTGCATGTTGAGAGTGTGAGCGCTTTATAGATTGGCACAACATTTGGCATTTAGCAAGGATGAGTGGTGAGTAACATTCAATAGTAACATTCCAAGTAAGTTTTGATATATATTTCAAAGCAACATGAATTAGTATAAGTTATATAGTTTTAGTTTAATGCTTCCGATAAGTTTTGAGTGGAGTAATATCTAGTAGTGTTCTTACTATGAGTTTTATATGCTATTCTCAATACGACCTATAAGTATTGAGTGTGTCTAAAGTGTAGGGAAACTATAGCCATAATACTTTGAAAGTGATCAATAAAGGATGGGGGTATTGAGAGAAAATCATAAGAAAGAGAGGATAACCAATGAGTTATGCAAAAGATGAGGAATGGTACAGAGAAGAAACTACAACCATTCAATGAGTGAAAAAAGAAAGAGTAGCCTAGCATGAAAATTGGGTGCAAAGTACAAAACTGTACTTCAAAAACATATGCTTAAAAAATGAATGAGAGAAAGTGGTATGGAGTGTAAAATGCAACCACTAAAAAAAGGTGAGAGTGGTATGGAGCATAAAATGCAATCACTAAGAATTTTTAGCATCCTAGGTTCCCTAAAAATGCTTTGAGATCAATCTTTTCAAAGTGTGATCCCTTTGTCCTTTATACTTTATACTATACTTGAGAGAAGGAAATATTCGAGCAAGCATATAACGCTTATATGAAGACGCAATTCGGTTGGTCTTCCATTAAGAGCAAAGGTATGCAACTGGACTATATAAATTGCACATTACTAATTTGTGGGAAATATTGTATACTTTACTTTAACCTTATGCAATGTGGGAACGTGGTACTTACTACAATAGTCTTTCACCAAATGAGGTACGAACTTGAATTACTATTTTATACACTTTTGTTGTCTTTACCTTGAGGACAAAGCAAAAGTTAAGTGTGGGGGTGTGATAAGTGTATAATTACACTTATTATCTTGATATATTTACTCATAAAATGATGTGGTTTATAGTCATTTTATACTTCATATAAAAGATTTCACATGGTATGTAGTTGTTTTTTATGCAAGTGCAGAAACTAGGTGAATCTTGGTAGTGAAATGATCAAAGATGGAATTCTATGCAAAAAGAGTAAAAAAGGTGCAAAAAGATGAGTGGAATGCAAGGAATTGGCTTAGGATCGAAGTTGTCAAAGATCGGTAAAGATGCAAAGAAGAATCATGAAGAAAAGCATAAGTCACAACCATGTCATGATCGTGATCCCTACTCGCGATTTGTGACTGTCTATCACGATCATGACTTATCATTCTTCACAAACAGTCAGTTACCAACTTACATTCACGATCATGACATGTATGTCATGCTCGCAAATTGTGACGGGTTTGATCAACTCTTCTCAATTGCCGGATAAGAACGATTAATCGCTATCAACTATCAGGCAAAGAGACACCTTTTAGAGACAATACAACCATGAAAAGGTGCCTATCCATTAAAGATAAAGATGAAATCTTACATCCAATCACATTGAAGATGATGCGACCCTTCACCAATGGACATGACTATTCATTTGGATAAACTCAAACTTTCACACTCTATAAATAGAGGTTCACATCAACCATTTCGTGCAGAGCAGGAGAGTATATAGAGTGCGGAATCAGAAGTAATACATGATAGATAGAGAGTGAAAGTTATATAGATTTCGCTAAGTTCATAGTGTTAGAGAGAAAATGTATAAGTGATTCGATTCTTGTTTCAATCACTAGATTTCTCCACAAATTCGAGTGATTGTTGTATGAGTGTAATTGCAAAGCACTTATCAATAAAAGGTTCTGTATTTCAACATTCATTTGTTCGATATTCATAAGGAATAGCATCCTAACGGAGGTTCTGTATGAGTCTAGACCGAATTCAAAGTAGACGCAGGAATTGCGTAAATTGATGACTCCCATTAAAGAGTTGATATGTTTGATAAACTTTAGATTTCACTTGCATACCTTACAACTTTACTTTATTTTTACTTATACTTTCCAATTCAAAGTTTATGATATGTCTATGTGTCATAACGAGTATTTCGTCTTGCGTCCCTTATATTAATGAAGTTATATGCTTTCAAGTTGACTTTAAGAGTAGTTTCAGGGTTAACAAGATTGTGTATAATCATTGGATCTATGATTATAACACTGTTTAGTGAGCCAACATTTTTAGATGGGTAACTTGCTAAATATGGCTATGTGAGAGTGACCCGTACTAAGCATAATATTATTGCTATCTAGGTTTTTATAAGTGTCATAATTCGTTTACCCTAGATTTAGAAATGTCATTTCATGTGTTGCTCTATGGTGAATTATAGGATATTTGGGCATCTAGAACCGAGTTTGTTGAAGTTATCTAGTGCATAAAACATTCTTGATTATTTTGCCTATTTTACTCCACTATACTTGTTCTTAGGGAATATCTATCTGCCTTGCATTTTCTCTAATCTATTCATGCATCTATCCATTCATCAGTCTACCATTCAAAACCTTCAACTTATTTCATTTCTTTTGTTCTGTAACTCTGGTTGATCTTTAGAACCGAATTCCTTCCCTGTGGGATCGATATCTTTTAAAACTACATCGCAACTGTATACTTGTAGTTATCATTTTTTTTCTATTTGATAAGCGATATAGACAATAGCTGTTCTTATTTAGAACTTTTATAATATCAGTAGAAAAGTGGAGAACATGGCCTACCCAAGAGCAACGAGTAAGTTACTAGGATGTCTAGTACTGTGAACTTTACATTAGAGGTCACTCCCCCTACAGTGACCTCTACTTCAAAATTGCCCACTACCCCTCTCTTTGAACCATCGTAGGATTAAATCAACGTGTTTGACTTGGCCAACATATACTCCTTAGCACCAAGTGAGGTAGGACCTTGAGTGGACATAGATTAAGGGCTGACTCATCATTGACCATCACACATGGTATTGCTAGATCAAAAATTGGACCTTGATAAATAGGGCCCTATTGTGCAACACTAGTTCTCATGGCGGTTCAGATTGATGAAGGGTTATGGATGTTATTTGATGAGGAGCAATCCCTTCCCCAATGGCGGCGCACATCTCAATTATAGAGGTTATAGGTGTAGCAGGCATTTCCATCAACCTCTTGACCAGACCCATCCTGTGTTTTTGGGGTATCTCAAGCAGCCTCCATATGCTGTACTTTGCCTGAGTCCCCTTTAGTTAGTTCACTAAGGGGTCCACATCCAATATATTCTCATCCACCTTCGAGGGTAGTGGTGGTTAAGGTTGTTCCCTTGCAATTTCTTCGGGCCTAGAGTAATAAAGCTGTACCGCCTCTTCTCTTCGGAACACCCGTCCACTCCTAGTAACCCTAAGCACTCCATCCTCTATCACCTTTATTTCTGTTGAATTTACCAAGGGGTATAGATCATATCCATCTTCCGATTGGCTACGTTGTCCCTTTAATTTGTAGGAATCTAGGTTAATGGGCTTCTTCGCATACAGAATGGTCTCTCCCTTCTTCTATCTTCCTTTTCCTCCTTGATTTAAGGATATATGCATCAAGGTTGATGGACACCCTTACTAGCATCCTTCCCGAGCCTGCTTCTACTGTGTCTCCTCAGGATCCAGCCCTCTTCGTGGAGAACACCTCTGCTAGTGGGTCCTCCTCTATGCTCCACCCCTCGTCAGTCAAAGCATTCACCCCTATGTTGGATCTTGACAACAACTCAAAAATGGAATTTGTGGGTATTCCAGACCCAACTGCTAACACATTGCGATACGCAATGGCACGTTCCCTGTCAAGATGGTGGGCATGGTATGATAGATCATCAAAGCTCGGGATTATCAATCTCGCCAAGTGGTACCAATCTCGGGATCCCTCTATCGTTAACTGTACCCATGCTAGTTCAGTTGGTGTTGCAGACATCACCATGTAAATAAACATTCACTACTTTATGTAGCTGGTGAGTGACTCCCCCTCCCTCTTTTTACAAGGAAGCACATCTCACATGCTTTGCTTTGGCGACTCCAGAAATGCAAATTATGTTTGGAATTCTATAGCAATATAGTTATAAGTACTCTTTGTATGTTCAGATTGCATGTCGTACCACTAGCTCGCCACCCCTGACAATGAGCATGGGAAAAGTGTGGCTATTATATCTTGAGAAAGACTGTGTGCTCGACATAGGATATGAAATTTAGACAAATGGGATGATGGTGCGTCATTCACATAAAACATAGACATTCCTGCCAAATTGAAACTGGCCCTCGGGACCTCCTCTTCCCTTTCTTCATCACCTCGATTACTCAAATATAACTCGAGAATCTCCATCGCATCACTCGAGTCCATACCTAATCCAATCGCCATCATGTACCGGTCTCTCTTGTTGGTCAGTGCTTCTCCTAACAAATCCCTCCCTACACTAAGCGACATAGGTTTGTAGCCGGTAAATACTAACAATCTAGCAAGATTGACCTTAGATGCTTTTATCTCACTTCCGCTCCCTCAGTTGCTTGATTCCTTCTCCAACATTCTCAACACATGCTCAGGGTCCCTTCCTCATCCAACTACCATCACGAACTCCCCCAAGCCATCATAAATGCATTTCAGCACCTTCTTCTCCCTTTTCCTTAAGTTAATCATCCCAATGTTGGCCTCAAAATTTGGCAAAGGATTGGTGTTAGTGCTCAATTTAAGCGTAGGCTCATGAATGATCTTGTTATGCACCAGCTTCTAGATAGCCTTCAGCAGTTCTTTACAATTGTTCGTGCGGTGCCCCACAGTTACATGATAATGGTAGTAATTGTTCTTATCCTCAGGCTTGGGTGGGACATGCTTTTTCAAGTTCTCCAACTGTTTGAGCTCTCACAATTTAGTGAACAAGAACCTAAGGTTAGCTATGTATGGGGAGATACCATGATACTCCTCTATTGGCAACCTGATAGTGGCTACCTTCTCTTCTTGCACCAGTTGCACTACTGGTTACTTCGCTTTCACTTGCACAGGATTGGACTCGCTCTTATTATACTAGGGGTTAGCAACCTATTGTCCCGATGCCTCCTCCATAGCATTGTAAGGCTCTATCTTTTCAGCCTGAACAAATACCTCTTAGTAACTGTGGAAGGTTAGAGACCCAAGTCTTTTCCGATACGATGGTAGTGCTCCATTTAAGAGAGCGTGGGTCAACGGTGCAGTCCATTGGGTGTTTTAAAAGTTGAAAATACATTCGTACCAGGTCAGGGACCCTAAAAAAGGTTGATTTAGAAAGCAAAAATATTTTTAGATCAGTCAAACCCGAATCCGCCATCTCTTAGTATAGAGTCGCCACCTAGATTAGCTCTTTCAAAGAATTAGAGTCCTATGAGGCTCAACATCCGGGGAATGGCCCACTATGACATAGAGATTCGGGTTCGGGATAAGTTACTTTTTCGTATTGGATCACATTATATTACATCTATAGAAAACCGTATTTATTAATTATGCATATTCGCACTTATGTCATTTTTTGAGTTATTATGCATGATCCACGTATATTTGAAAGCGGTAAATTCATCCATAAAGTAGTAAATCCATCCATAAAGCAGTAAATAAATGCGGAAAGAAAAGATTAAATATTACAAAACCTCGGGGAATGCAACCACCCGCTTAATCTATTAATTACAATTCCCAAAAAATAATTGAAATTACAATACCTGATGGAAAATTAAAGTTCTAAATATACATCTAATCCTAATCTACTTGCATCCACAAAGGTTACATAGGGTATATTACAATATATTGCGCATATGCTCGATTTTTGCTTTAGCGAGGCCCGTGTGGCCTATTGAAAAATCACGGTAATGGATTTGTTATTTAAAATAAAATAATTCATTTTATTAATACGTTGGTTGCTCATTTTAATTAATTAAATTGCTCGCATGGTAAAATAGTTAGGGCTGTTATCTGGGAATATATTTGTATTCCCTTTGTGAGAGTATTCTAGCATATATCTCCATTAATAAAGAAGTTACAAATGAAGAAAGAAAAATTACAACATTTGGAATAAAATAGAATAATAAAAATCTTAGGTCCGCAGATGAAATCAGAAGAAGAAGTAGTAGACAATGAGCACGGAATCAGCAATTCTAGGAACTCAGAGGCTTACCCTTGCAGAGCGAATCCACTTTGTAAATATCTACTTGACTCAAGGAAGTAGTCCTCATCCTCTTTTAATTTATGTAGTTGAATGTGTGATGTAAATCTTGAAAAATGTTTGCTTAATTCTCGAAATCAGTTCCAATTCCAAAAGTTATATTCTTCTCTCTGAAAATTTCCGGCCTCCATTACGAAAAATTCCCCAAATATTTATAGTGGAAAAATCCTAAAAATCCAAAAAAGGCATTAAATTCTGGCGAGGCTTGCAAGAAATTTTAGCGGGACTTGCTAGAATTCAGCGAGGCCTCGCTAGAAAACTTTGGCGGCGAGGCTTGTCAGATTTTTTGGCAAGGCAGGTCCCCGATTCTGGTATTCTACGATTTTTCTTATTTTTTGTGTATTGTTATATTTTTTTATTATTAATTAATTAATTTTTTAAAAAAGAAAAATTAATTAATTTTATTTAAAGTCCTTTTAAATATAGAGATAAGGGACACTCTCATTTCAAGGCATTTGGATTATCGAGAATTGTGTGATTCAAGGATAAAATCCGAAAAAGCCGTAATCATCGAACACTCAAGCTGGTACCAAATCCTGTGCTCACAATTGCATTGTACTATCTTCTTTTAATTACTTAGCAATCAAACAAAAATTAAAAAGAAGATTGAAGCATTTCAAAACATAGTTTCAGATTATGAGGGAGCAAGCTAGTTCATCCCATGTGCTTAACTTCACTCAGAACCAACAAAATGAGGGAGATTTTTGGATTCTGATCTATGAATTTAAGTTTTGAAGGTTCTGAGTTCAGAAGCATAGATGATTCAAAACTGCAAAGGTGCCTTAGAAGACATATCGAAATGGAGAAGATCTTACATGTCTCAGAAGCTTTCATAGAATTTTAAGACCTCAAAACTCTATTAAAGACCAAGGTTCATTAGAAGCCCCTCTGAAGAAGAAAAAAGGGTAACTTAGTCTTTTAACTCTAAAAGTCACGAGAGCTGACCCTACATTAAATGCAACAGCACGCTTTGTACCACTAGTGCAGAATAGGCTTTTGCGGATGGTTGTTTTTGACTTTTCCAAACGGTTCTGAACCGTCCGCACAAGCCGCGAAGCCATTGATCAGAAGTAATGCGGACAGTTCAGAACCGTCCGGAAAATTAGCGTTTTAGATGGTTCTTAAGAGAGAACCGTCCAGAAAAGTAGCATTCCGGACGGTTTTAAAGAGAGAATTGTTCGAAATAAGTAGCATTCCGGACGGTTCTTAAGAAAGAACCGTTAGGAATGCTCTAATTTTTTTTAAAACATAATTTTAAAACTTCATTTCTGAGCTACTTAAATTGGATTGAAGGGAGCTCTGTACTTTAGCTGTGTCCTAACCTAAACAAATACCAATATGGATAAGAAAATAGTTAATTGGCTAGCTTGACTAGCTAAATAGAACAGAAAAACCAAGTATCATGGCTGT
>CATIWQ010547260.1:0-32126 GCA_949673415.1 Euphorbia schlechtendalii | reverse complement strand
CAGGTCTAAGGATAGTTGTATTGCTACTATAATAAGACATGACACCAACACATGGATATAGTTATTTCCGAGTGTCTGTCTTATAGCGGTCTCCAATGTATTACCCGAATACATTCATGTGTTAACTCAAGGTACCACCTTTAGCTTGTGAGATCGACTGCTTGGAACTAATCCAAGGAGTAAGCCTACACATGCTAGTCTATCCGCTCCATTGATATCCAGTCTCAACAAAACTACAACTAGGGATATTAAGGCTATTCATAGTAACACGTATGTGCAGTTCTCACTCCACATAGCTCCCACTATGTCCTTGCACTTTTACGTAATGAATTAATCACGGACTTTGTTTCATTAATGTGCATATACATATCCAAATATAAATGATACCAACGAGATACAATTAAAAAGAAGCACTGATAAGTAACAAAATGCCTTTAATTATTATTAATAATTCAATACTATTTGTATATTATAGCTAATAAAGACATATCGCCCTATATTGCCTCTAGGGCATACATCATGTCTAACAAAAATTGCATTTCTTCTTGGAAATTTGAATGAAGAAATTTATATGAGTCAACATGATGGTTTTACTACTAAAGGAAAATAATCAATGTATGCTTGTTAAAAAGATTTCTTTTTGGTTTGAAACAATCCCCTAAGCATTGGTATATTAGATTTGATGAATTTATGATTAAACTTGATTTCTGCAGAAGTATGTATGATTCCTGTGTTTATTTTTCAAAGTTGAAGGATGAAATTTATATTTATCTCTTGCTTTATGTTGATGACATGCTAATTGCTTGTAAACATAAGTTTGAAATTGAAAAGTAAAAGCTTAAACTCAACTCTGAATTTGAAATGAAAGACCTAGGACAAGCCAAAAGAATTTCAAGTATTAATATTGTTTGAGATAGAAGTAAAGGGATTTTGTACTTGACTCAAAGGGATTATGTTGAGAAGATTTTAACTGTTTTTGTTTTAAATGACTTAAAATCTATTTCCACTCCTTTGGGTGCTTAATTCAAACTTAAGGCTAGTTGTAAACCTCTTTCTAAAGATGAATCTGATTTTGTGGCAAAAATTCAATATCAAAATTTGGTTGGATCTTTTATGTATGCCATGGTTTGTACTAGGCCTGATTTGGCTTATGGTGTGAGCATTGTAAGTAGATACATGAGTTTACCAAATAAAAGTCATTGGCTTGCTGCTAAATGGCTTGCTAGATACGTCAAGGTATCCTTGTCTACTTGTTTATTGTATAAAATTTCTTTTCATTCTATACCTATTGTTGTTGGATAATGTGACTTTGACTTTGCTGGTGACTTAGACAAAAGAAGGTTTGTCACAGGCTAGTGTTTTACTGTGGGGAAAACCTTGTTAGTTGGAAATCTAGTTTACAACATATAGTTGCTCTTTCTACTACTGAGGTAGAGTATATTGCCTTATTGAAGCTGTTTAAGAAGCCTTATGGCTTAAAGGTTTTGTTTATGAATTAGGTTTTGATCAATCTTCTGTCAAAATAAATTGTGATTCATAGTCTTCCATTCACTTGTGTAAAAATGCAATGTTTCATGAAAGAACTAAGCATATAGATGTCAAATTGCATTTTGTTAGAGATGTTGTTAGTAATGGGTCTGTTTGTGTTTCCAAGATTTATACTGATGTGAATCTTATTGATATTTTGATTAAGACTGTTTATGTTGCCAAATTTCAGGAAGCTTTGATAAAACTGCAAGTTGTGTAGTACTTGGCTTAGGCTAAGTTTCTGTACCTTGTATAATTTTTAATTTATACCCTGTGCGGGGTTTGGATGGCATTTACAAGGATTAAAGGCAAAAGATGCAGCCCAAGGTGGAGATTTGTGGCCTACAGTTTGACTTAGCATCTTTAGTTGGTGAAAGCCCATATTTCAGCCCATATGTTTCAGCTTAAGCCCATTCAAATCAAACCCTAAGTATAAAAGCTTTTCACTTGAAAGCCCTATCACTTTCTTCTCTTCTCCTCCATTCTTCTTTGGTTCAAATCCGCTCTTTCATTTTTTCTGTTTATCTGCAACTTACTGCAACTCCGTATAAAGGTGCGTGAGATGGCACGTGAAGGCAAGATGGTTATTCTGTTAGAGCTCTCCTATTTAAAGAGAAGTTTGTGGGGTTTTGAGTATGTTTGGTTGTTATTTTGTTTTCTGTGATTGCTTTTGTATTCTTTTAGTTGTTTGGCTCTTTCAATCTCTAGTTTTCTATTTGCATGCAAAATTCAGTTTGTTTGTATGTGTTTGTATGCTTTAAAGATTCTGTTGATAACTCCGGCCACCTGAAGTCTGTAACCGGCAACGTTTTTTGCCTTTGATAGTGAAAGCAACTAATCTCGCACCTTGGACTACTCCTTCAAAAGAGTGACCTGACTTCTATAAATCCACTCAGGAGAAATCAAGTAAAAATATCGTGTGTTCTTTACTATTTCCTGCTTTTAGATTTTTGCGAAACTGTGTTTTATTGTTGGATCGCTCGGTTTATGAGTTTAAAGCACTACATATATAGTATATTAATTAGAAATGAAAAGTTTATTATGTGAACCAGTAATTGGTAGCTATAGATTTTTGGAAAAATCATCTCGAATATTGTACAAATATTATACCTTTTCATTTTTCACATAATAAAAAAATGAATATGGAACAAAAAGGTGAACGGAAAAGACAAGAGGCCAATTTAGCTCCAAGTGTTGGTTAGGTAGTAGTTGGTGAAGTGTTGTTGTCCGAACGAAATGATTGAGAAAAGACATTTAATGATATATAGCTTGAAGAAATGGTTTTCCTAAAAAACAAATACAAGAACAAAATCAAACAAATAATTTTAAATACAATTAAACAAACATGTCACCAACAACCACCTCTCTATAAAGGCAATTATACGTACAAAAATACATATTAAATTTGTATATAATGATGGAATCCAAAATGTTTACATATTCGGACCCACCAACACATGTCAAATATGTATTGGCTTGTCAAAGAATCTGATTGTTATTAAAAAGCCAATTTCTCTGTATATCCTTTTCTTTCCTTTCCCAATATCTGTTCATGCCAACAATTTTGAGTAATTTAAAAGTGTTTCTAATTTTTATTTTGCAATAGTAGTTTATTGAAGCATTCTAGAAACATTATCATTTTTGTTTTAATTGAAAATTTTTTTTTTCTTCTTTTCTTCATATAATATATCACTGTGTTTTCTTTTATATTGGACTCTGGAGTTTTGGATTAATTCTGTTTTATTGATCGTTGCTAAATCTCATGCTTAGAATAATTTCTGTTTTGTTTTGTAGTGATTGATATTTATAATCTCCTAATTGATAATCTTAATTAAGCTTATTATTTTTATGTTTTGCATATTCTCAGACACCATGAACAATGGCGAAAATGATTCTTCAGCTCCAAAGGTATTTACATCAGTTCGTATTTTATTTTTAGTTTGCATAAGCAACTAACAAAAATACTGAAAATCTTATTTTGGCTTGATAATTTTCAAGTGTAAAAGTAACATACACCAAATCTTTAGTTTGTTTAAACCCAATCTTCATCGATTTTTTTAATGGTGTTTTGGTCTATCAGGTCGATACTGGGAAATTACCGTTACTGGCATGGAGACGACAATTGAACAACAATGGAAATGTACCAGTTGGCTTCACTTTGAGTTTTCGAGAAATTATGCATATGGTATGTTAAGCCTTTATATATATGCGAAAAATGTCCTGTTTGATGAATAAGATATCTTACTTTGGTCCTTAATTTCTTGAAGCTTCCAATAGGGGTTCGGCTATGGCGTTATTCCAAGGAAGAAGCTGCAAATGGAAGAGTAATTTTATAACCTTTATACTAAAGTAGCTTATATTCGTGATTACCATTCATACGAGACTTTTCTTTCGTCTTTTCAGTTGCCTATCTTTGATTTCAGCAAAAAGCAGGTGATTTCAGGTGATCACGGGATTCCCTTAGGTGGCATTGGGTAAGCGCTCTTTTTCTCGTACATTCCGAAATTTCATAAAATCAAAACACCATAAAGGCGCATTTCAACATTAATATGATTTCCGTTGTCAAACACGCTCTATGTATGTTCATGTTTAGTGCAGGGAGCATCGGAAGAAGCTACAAAGGCGTGTTTCAATCTTTCAAATTGTTTCCATTAACATGCGAAGAAAGTCCGGTTTTGCCAAACCAGTTTTCTGTAAGTTTGCTTTGTATTCTCTCCCATTTTTAATAACAGCACTCTTAGGCACTTAGAAAAAATTCAAATATACATTTGTATATATTTTATCCATATTAACCTTATTTAATGTACATCGAAAATGATAAAAAAAAGTATCCAATTAATTTATAAATTAACACAAGTCATACAAGTAAATAAGGATTTGTATTGCTTTAATTAATATGACTTCACTATTGACAAACAACTTTACAGTTAAAGTTTATTTGAAATGAAGGGGTATAATACTTTGAACTTCAGTCTATTGCTAGAAGCCAAGAATAGATTGTGTGGTTTGTTTAAGTTATCTGTATTACTTATTTCAGGTTTTTGTTTCTCGTCCGAATAGTAAAAAGTTTTCTACTGTACTATGTCCAAGTAGGCCGGAGATATCCAAGTAAGTCACAA
The DNA here is from genome assembly GCA_949673415.1 of Euphorbia schlechtendalii. Classification (NCBI taxonomy): domain Eukaryota; kingdom Viridiplantae; phylum Streptophyta; class Magnoliopsida; order Malpighiales; family Euphorbiaceae; genus Euphorbia; species Euphorbia schlechtendalii. The sequence goes on along the minus strand of CATIWQ010547260.1, from coordinate 27,480 downwards.
TTTTTCTTTCTGAAATCTTTGATGATTTTTTCAACTATTTTGCTTCCCATTTTATATGAAGAGAAAGAAAAGGCTCTGGAATTGAATCGTGGGACTGGAATCTAAACGGCGAAAAGTCAACATACCATGCTTTATTCCCAAGGGCATGGACAACCTATGAAGGTACATATTGAAAAAAAGTTGCTACGACTACCTTAGTACATCTATCTAATAATCGAAATTTCGCGTGTAAACCAGGGGAACCAGACCCGGAAATTAAAATAGTTTCTCGCCAAATATCACCATTCATTCCTCATAACTACAAAGAGAGTAGTTACCCCGTGTCAGCTTTTACATTCACAGTAAGAAAGGGCTTCTCAGAACTATTTTCGTCTCAATTTGGGTACATAAATGAATTTATGGCCTAATTATCTCAGGTATCTAATACTGGAAGCACTTCAGCAGATGTGACATTGCTCTTTACATGGGCTGTAAGTATAGAATACATATAGTAGTAGTATAAGAAAACAGATTGTAACAGCATGGTCTTATTCCTGAGTCTGAATGCTCAGAATTCTGTTGGGGGAGCCTCAGGATTTTCAGGCAATCATTTCAATACAAAATCAATGTGAGTAACAAACACGGGGTAGATTATTTCTGATTCAAACTCCAATTAGTTAAAAAGAATTGACAATATCATTAGCTCCATCCAGGAAAGAAGATGGAGTTCATGTAGTAAGTTTGCATCACAAGTAAGTCCGATATAATATCCGCTGCTAAACATAAGATGTCAGAAATTCGGGATTCCTAAGGGAAAATGATAATCCTTCAGAACAGCAGATGAACAATATCCTCCACTGAGTTTCGCCATTGCAGCACAAGAGACGCCTGATGTGCTTATCTCCGGATGCCCTTGTTTCGTAATATCAGGTGAATACAAGGGTATCACAGCAAAACATATGTGGGATCACATCAAAATGGTATTTCTAAAACAAAACTAGTATGCACACATCATTGCATCTGTTTATTTGACCTTGACAAGAAAATCAATTTTTTTCGTGTTTGTAGAACGGATCTTTCGACAAACTAGACTGCGAAAAAGGCGCACCTACTGAACAGGGATCATTAATTGGAGCAGCAATTGCAGCAACTGTCAAAGTTTGTCCTGACTCTGTTCGAACCGTAACATTTTCATTGGCGTGGGACTGCCCTGAAATACGGTTTAGTGGGAGAAGTTATTACAGGTAGATTGTCCCTTCGCTGTAAATACTGTATTATAAACTAAGTTCATAAGATGTATTATAATACTATTGTTTTTTCTCACAACGCTCTCAAATTACAGGCGCTATACGAAATTCTATGGCAATCTTGGCGATGCGGCTGCTGATATTGCAAACGATGCAATTCTTGGTATTGTTACAACATTTTTAACATCTATTACTTAGCTATTGCCAATCTTCCAGCATATTTACCTTCTTTCTCTTCTTACAAAATAGAGCGTACTCGCTGGGAATCCGAAATAGAAGCATGGCAAAGACCAATTCTTGAAGACAAGAGATTTCCTGAATGGTGAGATAAAATAGAAACTTGTGCTTTGAATATCAAATTTCCGAAAGAGATGATTATTTTCTCCTTTTCTGATTACGAAAAAAAATTTATATTTCTAGGTACCCGATTACTCTCTTCAACGAGCTTTATTATCTCACAGCAGGAGGAACAGTTTGGACAGGTTTTTATGAATAATCATACAACTTCAAGAACTTAGTTTACTCAAATTTCAAAAACAGACCCTTTTGCGTTTCGCAGATGGTTCGCCTCCAATGCAAAGTCTAGCAGCCATTCGAGAAAGAAAGTTTTCTCTCGATAGGTCGAGCAATGTGGAACATAACAATGACACAGCTGTTGATATCCTAGAAAGGATAGCTTGTTTATTCGAGCAAATGCATAATCCTTCAGCTTCTTCCAATGCTGCTTTCGGTACATATTTGCTTGACGAAAATATCGGTCAGTTTCTCTACCTAGAAGGTTCGGAATATCTCATGTTGAATACCTACGATGTTCATTTCTACTCATCTTTTTCTCTCCTCATGCTTTTTCCGAAGCTCGAACTCAGCATCCAGAGAGACTTCGCAGGTGCGGTGATGATCCACGATCCTAAACGGATGAAAATCATGAGCGACGGAAATCGGTGCAGCGAAAAGTACTTGGCGCTTTCCACAATATATCGGGCTTAACGATCCGTGGTTCGAACTCAATGCTTATAACCTTTTCGGGACAGCCAAGTGGAAGGACTTGAATTCGAAATTCATCCTCCAGGTGTACCGAGACGTGGTGGCTACCGGGGATAAGAGTTTTGCCCGAGCCGTTTGGCCATCGGTGTATGTAGCTCTAGCTTATATGGACCAGTTCGATAGAGATGGAGATGGGATGATTGAAAACGAGGGATTTCCTGATCAAACATACGATGCATGGTCTGTTACTGGTGTGAGTTCATACTGTGGCGGTCTTTGGGTTGCGGCGCTACAGTCGGCTTCAGCCCTGGCAAACGAAGTTGATGACTCAGTGTCCGCCAACTACTTCTGGTTTAAGTATCAAAAAGCAAAGGCGGTATATAGCAAGCTATGGAACGGTTCCTACTTTGATTATGACAGCAGTGGTAACAGCTCTATACAGGCTGATCAATTAGCTGGACAATGGTGAGTAAGGCCGGTCCTGACATTTGAGGGCTCCATCCGAAATTAAAAAAATATGGCTACTTTAATCATAAAATTTTTACGAGTGTCCCTCAAATTTTTTTATTTCAAGTTATAAAATTAACTCATTTTTATTGAATAAGTTCAGAAATCTTTTTAAAACTCATGTATAAACATAATATAAAATTTTGGGCCCTTTTTGGTCGCAGGTTCCAGGCCGCTGCATCTATGGCCTATGGCCAGAATTGGGAAAAGTCCGAAAATGTATTCTGTGTATATCTAGATTCATAGTATATATGGTCTTATCTTACAGGTATGCTAGAGCTTGCGGTCTTTGTCCGATAGTCGAGGAGAAACAAGCAAAGAGTGCCCTTGAAAAGATATACAATTTCAATGTGTTAAAGGTGAAAGGTGGAACGCGTGGAGCGGTGAACGGGATGCTTCCTGATGGAAAGGTTGACATGTCAGCAACGCAATCAAGAGAAATCTGGTCAGGCGTTACGTATTCCCTCGCTGCTTCAATGGTCCAAGAGGGAATGGTGGAGATGGCGTTTAAGACGGCAGCTGGTATCTACCAAGCAGGATGGTCCCTAGAAGGTCTCGGGTAATATGCTCCACATATTTTAATGTTTGACTATATATTATTTTTGCTGATCATTAATTATTGTTTGGCGAAACAGATATTCGTTTCAAATTCCCGAAGCATGGAACACGGATGATCAGTATCGATCCCTTTGCTATATGAGACCGTTGGCGATATGGGGCATGCAATGGGCGTTTTCAAAGTCTGAGATATTAAAGAAGGAGATGAAACATGAATTGATTGATGACAGTTTGTATGAAAGGCAGAATGCGGCTTTTTCGAAAGTCGCAAGCATTCTTAAATTGCCGGATGACAGTATTCCTAAGAGCTTCTTACAAGTTGTTTACGAGTCTACTTGTAGAAGGTTTTCATTGTAATTCAATTTAAGAAATAAAAACTAATGGCAGATTCATGGGTGAAACAGAAACTGAGTATGTGTCATCTCGCTTAGTCCCCTAGTTAAATTTGTCATTGAAGCAAATGAACACGAAATATTGAGGTAGGATAAGAAATGTAAAGAGCATAAGCAAACATTTTCCACTGTATACCTGATCAAGGCCTTGATGATTTAGTGCATATCGATATTGCTTTGTGTTGGATATGTGGCATGACAAAGCTCATTAATCAACTCTTGAACTCGGAAACGTAAATAGTAAAGTATACCGGTACTGTATTAATGCAATATTCATGTGTTACTTTTCATCAAGGGCTTCTTCTTGTATCATAAATAGATTAGCATCTGTATTATTGCAAGATTTTCTTACAAATATTAAAGATCAAGATCTTTATAATCCCTATATTTGGGGTTGGAGTAATAAACAGTCTCTCCCCAACTTCCAACATTTTTCTAGAATTTCATCACAAGTACGTGGTGTTTGTATACATATTCATATCAATAAAAATAAATTTTTGCTAAAGGATCTATATATCCAAATATATCAAGAAATATACTTCATTTTATATCGTTTATAGTTGTTTTATCAAGATTAGCCTCTTATATTCCATGATGATCAACATACATTTGAAGCTTAGACTGAACATGAACATCCATGAACTAGATATATTCATTACTCAAAAAACCTTGCAAGAACATATTTATCAAATTTAACGGGACTCCAACACTTGTAATCACCTTCACTACAATTATCTGGCCTAAATTATAAAAGCTAACTCCTCAGCAGATCACACTATTCCATAAACGTAAGATCAGGATGAACGGGACATATTTATAATCTTTTATAATCATAGCTCGGTCATTTTGCCTCTCTAGCAATATGTCGATGTTCATTAAATAATAATAACGACGATCAAACAAACACTAAGGTAAAAACAATGCAGTCTCACCGAATGATTTTTAAGTCTCAAAACAATCTTACCGACTCTTAACATTTAACATTCTAAGATTTAACGCCTGATACCTCTCTTCTGTGGATGAAAGTCATGGTGGCTGTCTATTGCTACACCAAGAAGGAAATGCTGGCCCGTGGGGAAGGCAAATGCCAAACCTGCAGTTTTAAGCCAACCAATTCAAAAATCGGCACCTTCATCACAAATAAATCATGGCAACCGTGTGATATCTTTGATTTAATTATGATCTTCCCTAACAACATTCAAGGGATCTTGGAAATACCTATTCCATCGGATTGAATGAAAAACAGAAAAAATTCAGAAACATATCAAGCAAGATATAAAGCAACGAAATACCTATTCCATCGGATGGGGTAATGTGGGGGTAAGGTAAGGGAAGTAAATGATGGATGGGGTGATGCGGGGGTAAGGTAAGGGAAGTAAAAGCAAGTTCACCATTTTCCCATTTGGGTGGGTGTTACCGTTTTTTCTATTTTCGTTATAAATTCAGTTTAAAATAATGTTATTATAATTATAAAAAAATAAAATAAAAAGGTAATATCATTTTAATTTATTTCCAAAATAGAAAATAGAATTATTATCCATATTTGGAAAACCCATTTTGGAATATATTATATGTTAGAATATATTATATGTTGAATTGTTATACTTTATCATACCTCACATACATTTTTCAATTTGAAGAATTTTTTTATGGAAAATCATTGAACTTTCTCTAATATGATTCATTTACTTGGGAGCAGGAATTGTTAAAAATGAGATGGATGACAGGGGAAGTGAATTCCCCTTGCTTCCAACCACTTCCAGCATTTTGGATTCCATCCCATGGAACCTCGCCTAATTTCACGGTTTTCAAACTCATACAGGTCATCGAAATCGAACCGGTGAAATGAGAGAATCAATAATTTTAGATTTTATCAGATAAAATCGATGATCAAATCAAATTTTCTTTAAATATGTTAAAATAATATTATATCCGATGGTTTGATAAATAACATGTAATATAAATTATGTTACGCTAAAATTAGAAATATTCTATGTTAATATTACATAATTTAAATTCTTACTTTAAATTTAAAAACATAAAATATAATATGGTTCTAATAAAATGAAAGGAAATGATCCCTAATTTTTTTTATTAAACTACATTTAGTTAGTATATCACAATTTATTAATTTCCAATATAACTAATAGTAATTTAAAAAATGCTTAAATTATTTTAATATTTCTAAATTAAATAAAATAGAAACTAAATTTAAAAAACCTTAAAACTAATTAATAACTTACCAATCAGACATAGTCTGAGTGGTACATCCACAAAATGGATGTGATGATCAAAGTTCGAATCTTAATACCTGCAATTGCTTCAAAAAGTAATAACTTACAAATCAGTTTGGACGGAACAAAATCTTTTAATTATGTATTATATATGTGGAAACGAATCTATTTAATTAATTAAATTCATAAAATAATATCATTTTGTATATATTGGTAGTTATGTAATAAATTAAATAAAAGATTCAATTTAATTAGATTCATAAAGTACTACCAATATGTTAAACATGGTAGTTATGATAATGTATAATATATAGAACGAATCCATTTTATAGTACTTATAGTAATGATAATTCTTGTGCTACAATTATGTCAAAATGATGATTACAGAAATGTATATAATTCTTTTACTTAGATTACTACAATTCAATTCAGTTAAGTTAAATTAAGTTCAGTTAAATTCAGCTACATGTAGTTATAAATTTATACTAAAATAAGTTAAGTTAAGTTATAAGTTAAGTTAAGTTAAGTTTGATCTAACCTTCTTTTTGAATCATGTGCTATAACCTGTTTATCCTTTTGATCCATCTGCTATTTACGTCACCTTTTTTATTCCATCAATTCCATTACCCAAATAGTCATTATTTTTAATAGTGTTAATTTTCCGTGGCTACATAGGATCCACGTGACACACAATTGATTATGTGGAGCCACGTAGACTTTAAATAAAAAATTTAGTTTATTAGATGACTAAATTGTTATTTTACACGATTGTTTGTATGATAGCTCTATATCCTTCCTCACTCATACTTTTCAACCCAATCCCTAAAATTCTCAATTCCATAAAGTCTGTATGTCTTCCTCGTCTCCCTCACTTGATACTAAGTTGTTTCCATGTTCTAAATTGAAACCTAACTTCAATTTAAATTTACCATAACGTCTGTGTTGTTGAGATACACTTCTCCCCTCGTCTTTGCTTGTAAGATCTCTTCTTCAATCTACTCAAATCTGTTTTTGTTCAATTTCAGTGATTAAGTTAGTTTCCTTCTTTTTCTCAATTTTGTTTGCTTCGCTTCTTCTCTATTTGAGTTTTTGATTGGTTCCTCTTTTGTTTGTCGTATTTTAAGTGAAGATTTAATGGCTTCGAAACGCATGATCAAAGATCTCAAGGACGTGCAAAAGACGTCTTACCTCTAGCTGTTGACATTCTTAATATGTTCTCCCTATTTTAGCTTCAAATTGAATTCTTATGTTTGAGTTTCTCTATTAATTGTTAATGGTTGTTCTAATGCAAGTCCTGTAGCTGAAGAAATGTTCCATTGAAAAGCAAAAATTATTGGTCCTACAATACATTGATGTATTCTGCAGCAATAGAAGCAAAAGAAAAGGAATGAGATATTGATGTCGAAAATTCGTACAACTTGAAGCATTGAAGGCGAAAGTCATTCTATTCAGTTGAAGAACTTGCTTAAGTCTTCCCCCAAATGAAATTAAGGAGTTTATTGTAAAATGTATTAGTTTAGCAACCAACCCATTGTGCTAGCATAACCATAGCCTCTGCTTTTCTTGGAAAATATCGTTGCAGAATTGATGTTGCTGCAGTTTGTACTGGTAGTGAAACATGGTAGACTTGTATTTGACTAAACTGTTGTCTTATTTCTAATATTAAAAATTATGGCTCAAGATTTTTTTATCACTTTATTGTTTATAAGTAATCCTTAATGTAGATATGAAAACAATGTTCATAAACAAATTGTTTGAACAACAAATTTAATCTGTAACAACAAACCATTTTTTTGATATTTGAAGTCACAAAAAGTTAACATCTTAATAAATATTTTACTTGCTACTGCCTTCTCCTTGCTTGTTTTTCTTTGTGATTTCCTTAATTTGAGCTGCAGTAAGGAACAGCTTTCCTTTCTTTTTGTCACTATTTGTTGCAGTCATTTCTTGTGCAAACTTTAGTGCATCAGTAATTGAAGGTTGCAGGCAGGGTTCATTGGATGTCCTAAACCTTGCTCTACTTATTGCTATATCTGCAGGAGGCATTGTAGGATTTGGAACTGCGGTAGGTCATTTAGGTTGACTCGAATCACCTATGTTTGTTGTCTGAGATGAAGTAGCTGCTTTAGAATTTCTTAACATTCTCTTCTATTGTGGTGATATATACTAGCATAAAGTAAATAAAAGATAATTAATAATAGTATGCATAACCAACAGAATAAAGTAGCACTAATCAATAGAATATAAAAACTGGATATTTAAGACTTATTTGAGATATACATATAACATATGAATATGCAAACTTTAAAAATAATGCAAGAGACTTTTTAGATCTTTTAATTTTACATTGATTAAAAAAATAAATAATATAACAAATTACCAATAGAATAAAAAGTCTTACCTCTAGATGATCCTTTTTCTTGGGGCATTTCCTAATATTATGTGTTGTTTCTTTGCACAAACTACATTTCACAACTTGGCCCAATTTTGTAAGTTTTCCTGACCTACTTTTCTTTGCCTTAGAAGGATCTCTTCTTCTATTCATCTGTGGCCTACCAGGCTTCTTCTTAAATGGTGGGGGTAAACAACCACCAAGGTCAATGTCATCCAACATGTCAATACTAGGTACTGGTTTGATTGAATAAGCATATGCCTTCATGTAATTGTCCTTGATGTAATAGTGATCAACATATTTAATGATCTCCTTCCTTGTGCCATGTATGCATGATAGAGCATGGCAAAATGGTATTCCACTCAATTGCCATTGTCTACATGTGCATGTCCACTTCTTCAAATCCACTATGTGCCTCTTGTCCTGGTTGTAGATGTATGTCATCTCAAATTAATCATCTCCATTGGTTTGAATGACACACTCACTGCTTTTTTCTTCATTTTTGCTCACCTTCTCTATAGCCTTTGGCGAAATTTCATCTTTCCATGATTCCACAAGTTTCCTCTTAGCATTAATCCTCTTCATTTGTTGTTGCCTAATATCATCTAGCATGCTAATAATAGGCTTTACCTGAGCCAACAAATCCAACCATTGAAAGTTTCACTCATGTTGTCATCCACAACATCACACTTACTTTCTATTTGAAAAAAAGATCTGATCCAAGTGTGTAATGGATAATCTGATAGAGCTTCAAATATTCCATCTCCTAACAACTTAAGCTTCTTCACATTCTCTGTCAATAAAAATCATATATTACTATAACTTAAAAAAAAGCAAATTAACTAATAAGTATGTATAAAGATATGATAATTAAGTAACTCATTATTGCTCAAGCAGAGACGATACTCTCACATTACTTGCATTTAAAATTTTTGCAGTTATAAAATTTAGTAAATTATTTATAAAATCTTAAATTAATAAAAAAAATGAAATCAAATGTTTTATTGTGAAAATGTGCATATTCACTAATATATTATGAGAAGCTTTATAACTAAAAACTAGTAAATTTGAGAACCTACTAGGAAATTAAACAATAGAAATAAAATATAATATAACAAAATACCTTTTAATTCATTCATGTAGCTGCTATTTGCAACAGCCCAAAATGCAAGCTTCCTTTTCTCTCCTTTAAATGTCTTTGACCAAGCAGCATAAATATGTCTGGCACACATTCTATGATAGGCTTGTGGAAGCATAGTTCTCATCGCTGCAATTAGGCCCTAAAAATTCAAAATTGTGAAACATTAGATATTATATATCATGCAAATGTTGTTTATTCAATCATGTAAACAAAAGAAATGACTACAACCGAAGTAAAAAAAATACCTTTTGCATATCTAAAATGATAGTTATATTTTTTCCTTCTTTTAAATTCAAGTCGGTTTTCAACTTGGTTAAGAACCATGACCAATTTTCGGTGTTCTCTATCTCCACTACTGCCCATGCCACAGGGTACATTTGATTGTTGGCATCCCTACCAACAGCACATAAAAGCATCCCTACCAACAGCACATAAAAGTTGTCCTTTGCAAACACCCTTTAAAAAACAACCATCCAATCCTATAATCGGTCTACATCCCTCTTTCCATCCCTTTTTCATTGCATCGAAACATAAATAAAATCTAAAAAATGTTGGTAGTTCACCCTCATTTAATTTCTTTCCACTTACAAAACAACTACTACCCGGGATTTGAAACTCTAATGGAATTGCAATAATCATACAATTTAGCATATTGTTTATTCACATCACCTACCAATTTTCTTATAATCATTGCTTTAGCATTTTGACACACCTTATATGACACATCTACATGCAATTGTACCGAGGATAATTTCTGAATGTCAGTGACCTTTATGGAAGGGTGAATCGTGATGTATGTCTTATAGTGCTTAGCTAAAAATTTAGCATTACATCTTTTCACGGTCCTTAATCTTCTGCAATGATGTTTAGACTTATAAGTTTTTACAACCAAATCACCTCCAGTTCCAATTGTGCTAACATGCAAAACCCATGGACAATGTCTATCACCTTTACACTCAGCTCTTAACCTATAACTTGATTCTTAACCAATCTCACGTTTAAGCCTTTTAACACCCCGTACTTTGTTATAGCATCTCTAAACTGCTAAGGACTAGTAAAGACCATGTCTAAACAAAACACAGGAACTAATGCCTTCTCATCAAATCTAATTCTATCATTTTTTCTTCGCAAAGCCCCATCTTTGTATTTTTCATCACTATCACTATAATAGCTACCATAATCACTACTATCATAATACACGAAGAGGTCAGAATCATCACTAGAAGAGTCAAACCCCTCTATCTGATAAATATCATGACATGGAATCAATTCATTAACGACATTCTCAGCATGCTCCTCACTTTGTCTCCCATTATGCTTCTCATTTTGGCTTACATCCTCCATCCTATTTACTTCTGTATTAAAATTCTCACTACCAACAGTTTGATCAGTAGTTATACCTTTCAATCCCTTCCTATATCCTCTCACATTCTCCCTAGCTTCAACTAACTCCTCATCTTCATCATCTGTTAGACAACCGATTGGGTAAACAAGTTCATCAAAAGTTTGGTGAAGTTCAGATGGGTTGTATTCACTATAGGCTAGGTAATCAAATTCAATGGAGTTTGGGGCATTTAGGGTTTCAACAAGATGTTCAAATTCAATAGAAATAATTTCAGGATCGATATGGTCTTTTGGCTCATTTATTGGGTTATTTCGGTCAAGGTTTTCAAAATCCTCAATACATTCAGTATTCCCCCTCATTATGTTAACAAAGTTCTCATGTTTCACATAAAACTCTAATGCATCACCATTGCCTAAATTTTGATTTGTAAGCATACTAATGACATCAAAATCATTCAAAACATGGACAAATTTTCCAGTGAATTTGCATTTCATAAACAACATAGAATGAGGTCTACATTCAATGCCTTTCAAGTAAGACAAAACATTTGGGTGTGAAAGTTACTCGAATGAAAAGTTAGATTTAGCTAGTGTGCCTATACCCCCTACATAGTTTTTGCCTGATTCGTCAAATGTGCCACTATGATATATCATCAGTTTGACTACCTTAGAATAGTCCATTGACCTGCACATTATAATAATCCAAACAATTAAAAGGAATGTAAAAAAATGGATACTAAAACAAGTAAACATTCGATTGCACATAATAATATAGGACAAATGCATGTGCAAGTTGGGACAGATGCATGACATGGAAATGCATGTAGTGTATAGTTTAAATATTACAAGTAATTCTAGGTCCTAACATCATATGATTTCATGTAAATTTGGTCAAATTTATAATATAATATAAAAGGAATTGAACAAAATAAGTAATAAGAAAGATTGAACTCAATTGTGAGTTAAGAAAGACAATCCTGAACCCCTTAAAAGTAAGCCTTAATTGGACATAAAGTTACTTATGACCTATTTTAAGATATTTCAATTCTTAATTTACCTCTCGCAATCACCATCTGTCCCTTATACCTCATAAAAAAACATTTCAAATCAACAAAAATTTAGCCCTAAATAAGAACCCATAAATAGCTCACTATTTTTTAATTAATCAATTACCTCTTTAAAAGAAGAAAAACAACCCCCTTTTTTTATTTGTCCCATTTAACCTCTCATTTTCTTGGGATTTTCAAACCTCATTCGCCTCTTTTTTTCATGAATTCAGGAAAGCTAAAATAATAACATAAATAAACTAGAAAAAGGACAAGTAAAAATAAAAGATAAAAGAAAAAAATAAGAAAGTAGCCCACAGACTAAATTAACTAGCATCAGTAACAACCAAGCAAGGGTGAGAAGCCCCTTCATAGGTAGAATAAAAAACAAATTAAAAAAGCTATCATTCAATCTTTATGATTTATAAGAAACAATTAATGAGATACACAATGTAAAAATCGAAATCACAGCACATACAAAGATTCAAATCTGCAGAAAATAAGAAACTGATAAGTAGGTACCTTAAAAGAAGTCAGTAAAATTAGAGAACTTTTGGGCTGACAACAACCAACTTCTTGATTAATCGGCGATGGAGGAATTATTAGGGTTTAGTTTTGAAAAGAAATTGAATTGAGGAGAAGAACTAATCATAACTGCGGTTTTCTTATTTTAGATGATTAGACGTGTTAAACAACAATTTAGTCCTTTAATAAATTAAATTTTTTTATTTGAAATCTATGTGGTTCCACCTAATCAATTATGTGCCATGTGGATCCTATGTGGCAAGGAAAATTAACACCGTTAAAATGAAGGACTATTTGGGTAACATAATTGATAGCACGGGGATAAAAAAGCTGACATGTATAGCAGAGGGATCAAAAGGATAAACATGTTATAGCACAGGGCTCAAAAAGGAGGTTAGGCCAGTTAAGTTTAGTTCAGTTCAGTTTTCAGAAGTTGAAGGGAACAGGGCCTAAGTTAATATGAATAGCAAAAAATCTCTTATGTATATTCTATTATTGTCTGTTTTGACACCGATTACAGCCAACCTCATGGTTTTAAAATGTGTCGTTCAATTTAAGGCCTTCAAGGCCCTACTTATATACAAACTTAGTAGATCCTCCAAAAGCGATGTGGGTTATTCATTCTTAATATGCATCTATATCATGATCATGCTGATAATATGTTATAAACAGCTTGAACGATATTATCCGTTTTGATGTTGTTTACAGCCAACTTTGCGATTTTAAAAAGCATTGTTCAAGTTAAAGCCTTTAGGACCCTATATACAAGCTTTGTAGCTCCTTTGATAACGATGTTGGATATTCATTCCTAACGTATTCAAATTTTTTTTCCAAAAATATGCTTGAAAATAAATATTCCTTAATTTATTTGAAACATAATTAGTTGAACCGACCAATTCAACCACTAGTGGACCAGGTTTTGACTATTCTAAAATCCATTGAAAACCAACTAAACTAGTCTTAGATTCTGGTCAAACTCTATTCGACTAGTCGGTCCGGTTTTAAAAATTATGCCTAATTTACAAAATTATCATGTTTTATTTATATACTTGCACACACATCTTAGTTTGAAGGATGTTTGAGTAATTTGATACTTACTTTAATTTATAATGACATCCCTTCATCTCAAACACTTACATCCTCCCAACCTTTAATATTCCATTCCTTCTTTTCATTTCTTTTACGATTTTTCCAAAACTTTCTCCAATCAATTTCAAGGTTTTTGGGAATGCAGGGGATCTTGTGAAGAGGGTGAAAAGGCTCGTGTTTGGAAAGTAATGGGCTTTACAAGATAAATGATTATGGGTAATTTTTGTAAACATCCCCTTATAGAATAAGATTTTAAATATTGGAGATTGGTATTTAGTAAATACTCCTTTTAAACTTTACAATTCATTAATTAGTATTTTTATTCACTAAATACCTTTTTCATTTAATTAATGACCCAACACAAAAATAAATCAAAATAAAATCCCTATTCATTAGTAATTTAAACTCCTAAACATAACCAAACACTAACTCTCTAAAAACGGTAGTTTTCTCCCAAATCACCATTGTCGTTCTAGTTTTTGTTCTCGTCCAAACCGCCATGGTCATTTTCCATTCTCCGATTCCACAACAATTGCATTTATGTTCTCTGATTTCAGTAGCTTCCAGTTTCTTTTCTCTATTGCATTGCTTATGTGATTTTCCGTTCTCTTATTATAGTTTCAATTTTTTTGATTCACAAAGAAAACAATGGTTCAAACATCATCATTGGTATATCGCAAAAAAAATTGAAACCAAGAATTTCTTCGAGTATAAAAGATGGCACATCAAGCTTGAATGTATTTTTCCTAGAAAATCGTATATTTTTTCGGGAAAATTGTAAATTTTTTCTAGAAATAGTATATTTCTTTTGGAAATTTGTATATTTCTAAATTCTTCATTCTTCAAAGACATGGAACAACAAAATTAAAGGTATATTTTTCCTGAAAAATTGTACGTTTCTTCTGAAAAACCGTATATTTCTTTTGAAAAATGGTATATTTCTTCTGAAAAATCATATATTTCATTTAAAAAAATGTTTACTTCCTTTGAAAAATTGTATATTTTCTGGAAAATTGTATAATTTTTGGTATATTTCTGTTGTATATTTTTTTGGAAATGGTATATTTCTTTGGGAAAATTGTATATTTCTAATGTCTTCAAAGACAAATGATGGCATGACAAGCTTAAAGGTATATTTTTCTTGGAAACGGTATATTTCTTTAGGAAAATCGTATATTTCTGTTGGAAAATCATATATTTCTTTTGAAAAATTGTATACTTTCTTTGGAAATGGTATATTTTCTAGAAAACAAAAATGAACGCGAACGAAGCAGTTGTTGATTACATATGAAATCGAATTGGAGGTTGTGTTGAAATCGTAACTTTGACTTGATATTGTGAAACCCTGAATTCCTTGAATCCAAAAATTAAAATTAAATTAATGTAGACAAGATGTTAAACTGGAGATTTCGTAATAAATTGATGAGCAAGAAAATCAAGTTTATAAAAGAAATCGGATTAGATAAAACACCATAAATGAATTTGGAAAGAAAATGAAAAAATTGAATCATAGAAAAAAACCACAAACAAATTTTGGAAAGAAATTAAATGTGAGAAGAAGATTCCAAAATAACCGTAATTGAATTTGAAAACTGAATTTAAAGATTGAATCTCATGATCTCTGAAAAGTAGTTAAGGTTAAATAAGGGGTATTCAATGAATTTAGATGATAGAAATTGATAAGAAATAAATAAGTTAAATAATAGGGTATTTACTAAATATGAAATCTCAAAATGAGTATTTCTTAAAATTTCCCAATGATTATTCAACTTCGGATTGCATTGGGTTTTTACTAATAGCTTGAACCAAGCAAAAATATGCAATATATGGATTCGATGTAAAAAGGTATGAAACGATACATGTTTTCCAACTGGTTTATAAATCATATATCAACGAATATTTATTCTTTAAAGTTAAAGTTGATGGTAAATTTGTGATTAATGATTTAGTTTTATTTTTCGTTGTTTGTAAGGCTCACGATACACTAAATCTTAATCATAAAATTTAATAGATGGCTGAGATTGATCAAACTTTATAACTTTACCAAATATCAAATTTAGAGAAATTTAGTAACCAATATAGTTTTATTTTCATGGGTTAGAATCATGAAAAAATTATATCATGTATAAAAAATAGGCCTAATACATCAAGATCTCCTTGAACTTGTCCTTAAACACCTATTTACCCCTTAAACTTTTTGAAAGTTCCGAATCACCCATTAATATTGCAAAAAAATTTCAAATAACCCTCTGAAATTGTGAAAAGTGATTCAATTTGCCCTTCAATGCCACATGTCAACTTTTGATTGGACAGAGAAGAATGACATCTTTGAAATCAGACAAACCAATATTTGATACGTGGTATTTAGAGGGAAAATGGGTTCACTTTTGCAAGTTTAGGGGGTTATTTGGAACTTTTTTGCAAGTTTAAGGGGGTAATATAAAACATTTGAAAGTTGAGGGGGTAAATGGATATTTAGGGATAACTTCAAGGAGGTATTGATGTATTTAGCCAAAAAAACTATGAAAACAAGTATTTTTAATTTGTTGCAACACCATACTATTCACTAGTACGGAAAAGGGTTATATGGATTGTTAATTTTTGCTTTTTTGAAAGGTTTTGAATCACCTATATAACCCGAAATGCATTTGATCGGACACTAATACGATTGGTTAAAACCATTTGAAATAAGGAGCATTATGGACCATTCTTTTAAGAGAACCGTCTGAAATGCTGCATAAAACCGAAATGGCTATAGCATTACGAACGATTCTCTTAAAAAAACCATCCAAAATGCTGCCTGGTTTAAAACAATACAGATAGTTCTCCTAAGAGAACCGTCTGTAATGCTATACTTTTTTTAATTAATTTTATATAGTAAACCTGTAAAATAAGCAAAATTACTCCTATATACATTTACAAACTCCACTTCATTTATCCAAAATAATACAGTCTTGTGAGCGGACGATGTTCGACCTACACAGTCGCTGTGAGGCGCCAGCCTGGAGGGGGCGTGGGGTTTTCAAAAGAGTGGTTTGAAAAGCGTGTTGAAAAGTGCTGCTCGAAAATGTATTTCAAGTTTACAAGACTCGAGACTAAAATCTCTAGTCTATGTTATAGAGTTGCCACCCGGATCAGCTCTTCTAGGAAAATTTGGTACAACTTAGATCCGTTTGCATAATCCAGATCACAGAATTGAGATTCGGGTTCGGATGAGTTACCTACTTTGTCATTATTTGAGTTAAATTATACTTGATAGATACCACGTTTATAATATTCAAACTAAACTAGATATTTTCGATTTATGTTATAGTTCATCACACATGCATAATACGGTAAGTAAATCGCGGAAAGTAAACATGTAGGAAATTTAAATGCGCCTAATCTATGGGGGATTAACTACATCATTGGGATGGGGGTTTACAAATCGCCTAAATACATCAAAATCTAAGGAATACAATCACCTAGAATACATCGATGTCGAATGAATATTACATTTGGTTTCGAATTAAAAGCGATACTCGAAGGAAATTAAATCTAACATACATCTATTCTAAACTACCTTCATCCACAAAGGTTACCACTAATAAGACACATCACACGTAGTTGCAAATATGATCGTTTTGATTTTGTTTGCCAGTCCCGAGCGGTATAATTTAAAATAATGAGATGTTTGAAATTTCTTTTCATGTAAAAAGGGTCATTTTATACATGTTAGTTATTTAACCATTTTATTAGTGAAAATGCCACATGGATATTTGTCAGGTCGATTATCCAGGAACTTCGGTTCCCTTCATCAGGGTTTCCCTAACACACTTTACACTAATATAGGTAAAAAATAAATCTAACTCCAAATACTTGAATAATGGTGTTATTAAATTCGTTCTGAAAGGGAAATCGTTAAAGTCGGTAAAATGATATCCTGGTGAAGGGAAACCGACTTCAACCATCCAAACACCTTTCGAACGATTTCGGGTTCGTAAAATCTTCAAACATATGTATTATATTACTTAAAAACTCAGATTTTAAGTCTAAATGGTCACCACTGACCCCCCCCTGAACATAAATCGAATTTGGAAAATTTACAAACATTCTGCCTGGAAAGCAATGTCATTAATAGTATTGAAAAATTGTTAACGACATTGCAATCCCGTTAACAACCTTACAGAGATAGAAACAGGAGGTTTTTCTATTTTTCACAATTTTTACATTTCACACATCAAACATATATACGAGGTATAAACAAGTGAGACACGACTCCAGGAACTCAGAGGCTTACCCCATAGCCGTGAATCCACTTCATTAGGTCTACAAAAATCCCCAGAAAGTCCTACTTGTTTCTTTGGTTCGGTTTGCGATTTTTGACGAAAATGAAGAGTAGGGTTCTACTATTTGAGGGAAGTTAGAACTTCATGAATGTGAGTCTTGACAAGAGGAAGAAAGGAAGTAGAGATCATTCTTCTCTCGAGTTTAGACTTTGAAATGGACTTAAAACTTAGAAAACCAGTTAAAGAAAAACTAAAACAACTTGCCTAAGTAACCCAAAATGCCCCTAGTTCATGCCCTATTCATGAACTTACACACTCAAGTTCTGGAAGTATAAGAGAATATGAGTTAAAAGAGTCTGAACAAGTTGCCAAAATTCTTAAATACCTCAAGAACACTCAAGAATACCAAGAACACTTCAATTTCAAACTTAAATTTTAAACTCTCTTTCTTTGTCTTGTTTTTCACGAAAATGAGCTCTCCTTGATATGAAACTCAGCTCTAAATTTAAAGGGGCTCCGCTTCCTTCAATCCAAAGTCAACTTAGTTAGACTTAGGCCATGCTTTAACTATTTTCTTTTTCCACTTTTCCTCAATCCAAATGCAAATGTTGGATGGACATAACCTAGGTAAGGTTTAGAAGGTGGTGTTATAGGAGGAAATCCGAGCATGTGGGCAAAGATTGCCTTTTTGGCTTAAAAAATGAAGTGCAATTTTGGTTAGATGCAGAGTCGATGTCGTTAACGACATCAGTGATGTCATTAACGACATCAGCAACATCGTTAACGATATAGCCATGTCATTAATGACATAGCACTTTACAAGGAGGCTTTTTCTTATTTTTAGGCTTTTTAAGGAAGGAAAGGCCCAAATAAACAAAGAAGATGATTTCCAAATGATTCAGGACCCTACAAAATGTAAAAAGCTAACAAGGGAAAAAGTTACAGCTTCATCATTCAACTTGTCAATTAGGAGTAAAATCCCGTGCTCACAAGCTACCCCTTGTGGGATCACTACTGATATGAGATTAATATGGTCCCACGATTGAAAGAGCATCGGGGTTTAGAGATAATATCTACCTGGTCATTGTTGGCACGCTTTGGGATGAAGACTTCATGATGGCTAGAAGCTTCATCTTGGTGCGGCACTTTTGGGGATTGGTCTCTCCATGCCCCTTGTGAATTTCCTGCTCGATAATGACTGCCCCTTGAAGGTTGACCTTTAGCTGGTTGATACCGCTGGAACCATTGGGTAGAGAACATTGGCCGTGTGCCACCACTCTTCTGGTTGAGAATCTCGTGTGCAGGTTGTAGCAAGCCCACTAACGACGTGGACCATAGAGAGTCTGCTGACTGAAAAAAAGTTGGGACAAGATGTGAACTGTAGAAAGTTCACTAATTGTAAAAAGTCAGAAAAGATGTGAACTAGTTGACTGTAAAAAGTAGGAGATTGCAAACTATAGAAAGTTCATTGACTGTAAAAATTTAGAAAATTGCAAATTGTAGAAAGTTCGTTGACTGTAAAAAGTCAGAAAATTGCGAACTGCAAAAAGTTTGTTTGATTGTAAAAAGTTAGAAAATTGCAAACTGTAGAAAGTTCGTTTGACTGTAAAAAGTCAGAAAGATGCAAACTGTAGAAAGTTCGTTTGACTGTAAAAAGTTGGAAAGAGGTGAGCTGTAAAAAGTTTGTTTGACTATTAAGAAGTTCGTTTAATTCACTCCGTAAGGGTAAGCCTCTGAGTTCCTAGAGCTGCACTTTCGTGCTCCTTGTATTTTTCTCTACTTCATTTTACATGTGGACCTAGGAATTATTTTACTTTATTTTTATTATGTAAATATTGTTGCAATAATTCTTCTTCTTCTTTTATTTCTTTTATTTAATGGAGATATCAATTAGAATACCCCCATGAAGGGAATAAAAAATATATTCCCGGATAACAACCCTCACATCTTTGCTATGCGAGCATTTTCACTAATTCAATTGAGCAACCAATGTGTTAATAAAAACGAACCTTTTTATTTCTAAACAAGAACTTTTAATCGACGTTTATTTTAATTAGGCCATATGGGCCTCGTCGAAATTAATTCAATAATATGAGTAAATGTTCTGATATATCTTGTGCTAACCTTTGTGCATGCAGGTAGATTAGGATTAGATGTATGCCTAGGGTTTTATTTTCCTTCGAGTATTGCATTTTAATCATTTTTGGGAATGTAATTAATAGATTAGGCGGGCGATTGCATCCCTCAAGGTTTTGTAATTTTTAATCTTTACTTTTTCGCATTTATTTACTGCATTATGTATGAATTTATCGCTTTTTAAACATATGTGAATCATGCATTATAACTGGAAAATGACATAAGTTCGAATATGCGTAATTACAAAATATGGTTTTCTGTAGATGTAATATAATGTGATCCAATAAGAAATAAGTAACTTATCCCGAACCTGAATCTCTATGTCTTAGTGGGCCATCCCTCGGATGTTAAGACTTAGAGAACTTTAATTCCTGGAAGAGATAATCCAAGTGGCGACTCTACACTAAGAGATGGTGGATTCGGGTTTGACCAATCTAAAATGTTTCCCACTCTCTCAACCAAAACTTTCTAGGTCCACGACCCGGTACACATTTATTTTCAACATAAACACCCCGGTGGACAACATCTCTCTCTCGACCCATTGCTCCGTGTCGTCTGCTCACAATGTGTTAACTCAAGGTACCACCTTCAGCTCGTGAGATTGGCTGCTTGGATTTAATCAAAGGAGTAAGCGTACACATGCTAGTCTATCTGGTCCATTGATGCCCAATCTCAATGAAACTACGACTAGAGATATTTAAACTATTCATAGTAACACGTATGTGCAGTTCTCACTCCACATAGCTTCCACTATGTCCTTGAACTTTTACGCTATGAATTAGTCATGAACTTTGTTTCATCAATGCGCATATACATATTAAAACATATATGATACTAACGAGATACAATAAATAGAAAGCACTGATAAGTAACAAAGATGCTTTTGATTATTATTAATAATAATTCAAAACTGTTTGTACATTATAGCTGATAAAGATATATCGCCCTAATTGCCTCTAAGGCATACATAATGTTTAATAGAACATTGGTAGGTATAGTACACGATTTGATCAAAGTTGGAAAATTCAGTCAATTAGTGAAAGGTATCACCAGGATGCACGATAGAAAGGATGGAAGTAGAGATAAAAAAGAGGATGACTAGAATAAAAAATTAAGCGGCATAAAAGGAGTCATCACGGTGATCGTAGGCAAGACAGAGTTCGAGTCGCCTAGAAAGAAAGCTAGAAGCTCGTCCTCTAAGAAATCTAATGTTGACGATGAGGCAGAAATTTTAAAGCCATTCAAAAAGAGTTTGCTGGTTAAAAAATAACATGCAGATCCCATTGTTGTTGAAGCAACAATGCAAAACTTCACTGTAAGAAGGATTCCTCTAGACACGGGTAATTCGATGAACATCATCATCAAGAGCATCATCGAAAAGTTGGGAGTACATCACTCCAGAATTCAGGCGGGTTGTTCACCACTTATCGGTCTAACTGGGCAACCCATACAATCTTTTGGTGAGGTTACGTTGGAGGTATAGATGGGAAGCCTCAAACAAGAGTACCGCATGGAAGTGGAATTCACAATAACTGATATCTCAATCGGATTCAACATTATTTTAGGCCAACTGCTTCAAATGGAAACTCGAATGCTCATCTATTAGTGGACCTGGTATATTTTATACCAACGATCAAAAGAACAGGGGTAGTAGTAGGAAATCCACAAGTAGCGCATGAGGCATATTTGGCTTCGCTACACAAAGAGTCACTACTCATGGAAGAGGAATATGAATCAGATGAGAAAGAAAAAATTGAACCGATCGAAGAGCTAAAGGTAGGGCCGAAGCGGTCACTCTGGATTGGAAAAATCTTTTGCAATGACGCAAAGGCAGAAATCATATGCATCCTCATAGATTAGCAACATGTCTTCTCATGGTCCTCGGAAGATTTGGTTGGAGCCAAATCGGAGATAATGCAACACAAACTAAGCCTAAATCCAAAGGTCGAACCGGTTATCCAAAAGAAAAGAAACATACACCCAATTGATAGCATGCCATCGAAGAGGAAGTGGGTAAGCTTCTAAAGGCAGGACATATTCGAGAAGTCTAGTATCCAAGTTGGTCGTCCAATGTAGTACTAGTAAATAAACTAATTGTAGCTTACAGAATGTGTGTAGACTTCACCGACTTAAACAAAGCTACCCCCAAAGATAGTTACCCACTTCCGAGCATTGATCAATCAGCAGACGCAACGGCATGCTATGTAGTCTACTCTTTGTTAGATGCTAAATGCGGGTACAACCAGATACCCATGCACCCTATCGATGAGCAGAAAACATCCTTCATAACTTACAAAGGCACATAATGCTACACTGTTATGCCTTTTAGGTTAAAGAAATCCGGAGCAACCTACCAAAGGTTAGTTAACAAGTTGTTTAAAAATGAAATAGGTAAATTGGTGGAAGTTTATGTAGATGACATGATCATTAAAAGTAAAGATGAGGCTTCCCACGTAGAAGACATCAAGAAAGTTTTCGAGGTATTACAAGATTACCGCATGAAACTCAACCCCGAAAAATGCACCTTCGGTGTAAGGGGAGGAAAATTTGTAGGATTTATGATCTCACAGCGAGGAATTAAGGCAAACCCAAAAAAGATCTAGGTAATCCTAAAAATGGAACCATCTCGAACTTTGAATGAAGTCTATCAGTTGAATGGTAAAATCAACACTTTGGGGAGATTTATATCCTTCCCAACCAAAAGATGCATGCCTTTCTATAAAGCCATGAAGAAAGACAAAGATTTTAAATGGGACCAACCCTACCAACAAGCATTTGAGGAGCTGAAGAAATTCCTGGGAAAACCACCACTCTTAAGCATGCCCCAAGCGAACGATGTACTCTATATGTATCTGGTCGCTACGGATGAGGCGGTAGGGAAAGTAATGGTTAGAGAAGATGGAAAAGACCAGTTCTCGATATATTACACTATTAAGGTCTTGAGAAATGTAGAACTTAGATATCCCTGGATCGAGAAGCTCACCCTGGCTCTAATATTCGCCTTGACACGACTCAGACCATTCTTCCAACCCCGCACGGTGGTGGTAAGAGCCAACTTCCCACTCAAGAAGGTCTTTTTGCGACTTGAGATATCAAGGAGATTAGCCGAATGGGCCATCCGACTGAGGGAGCATGACATAAGATTTGAAAGAAATAGTGCCATGAAAGGATAAGTTCTAGAAGACTTCATGTAGAATTTGCTGGACTCGATCCTGCTAAAGACGTCAAGACCGAAAAATGGGAAATCTTGGTAGATGGGGCCTCATCCCACAAGGGAGCCAGAGTCGACGTGTACATTCGATGCCCCAGGAAAATTCGATTCTCATATATCGCTAAGTTAGCTTTTCCCACTACCAATAATGCATCAGAATATGAGGCGATCATCAAAGGGCTAGAGCTAGCCCTAGAAATGATGCCTGATCGATTGCTACTTAAGAGCGACTCGAGGTTGGTAGCAAATCACATCAACCGAAACTTTGAGATAAAAGATTCGGAAATGGCTACGTATCTCTCAAAGGTAAGAAATCTAATAGATAAACTATAGTCAAAAGGAATGGCTTGGAAAATCGAATACATTTCCATAAAAGAAAATGAGAAGGTAAACGAGCTAGCTAAGGCGGCTTCTAGCATGGAGGATTGGAATACCTCACATGCCCATATGAAGTAATTATGCATCCGAACAATAATGAGATAGATATGAATTTGTTAATAGAGTAATAGGATTTGGGATGGATGAAACCCATATACGAGTACTTGTCACCAACCGGTTGCTGGAGGATAAGATGGAGGCTACCAAAACAATAAGGAAAGCCATGCGGTGTTCTCCTTATTGAATGGAGAACTCAATAGAAAGTTATATTCTAATGCTTGGAAAAATGCGTAACAGATTAGGAAGGGGTGAAAATTTTACAATAACTACATAAGGGTGACTGCTGTTCACACCAGACAGCACCAATACTCGTGAGGAGAGAAAGCCTCACCGACTTTTACTAGGAATCAATGAACCTTGATGTAGAAACATACATTAGGTCTTGTCATCAATTCTAGATCCATGCATAAAAATCCCACGTACCACATGCAGTCCAACGACCAATACTAACCACTTGGCCATTCGCGACATGGGTTTGGGAAAAGTGTAAGAAGTCTGCTTTCAGGAAGATGACATGGTCCTCAAGGATGCCATTGCCTCTCAAGTATGGGAAGGCAAAGGCAAGCTAGGGGTAAATTGGGAAGCCCCCTACAAAGTATCACAAGTTGTTGGACCAACAACCAACAAATTATATACGATAGAAGGCAAAGAGGTCCCAAGAACTTAGAACATTTCCAAACCCAGGCTGTATTATATGGCTAGCAACTCTTAGAGGGACCAGGCGATTGTACTCTTTTTCTTCCATGGACTTTTTCCCATCGGGTTTTTTTCGTAGATGTTTTTAACAAGGCGACGCCGCCCCCTAGAAGAGATAGATAACCGGATGCGTAGAATTCCTGGATGTAATTTTCAAATTATTCAACAAAAGTTAATTCATTCAAAAGTGCACATTTAAATACTTATCATGATTTGAGATTTCACAAAACATAAACCAAAAGCGCTATAAAAATTAAAATTGGCAAACATAAGGCCATCTAGGCTGCTCAAGGTGCTTAAGACCTAAGAAGTTGAAAATGGCAGATATAAGGCCCTTTAGGCGGCTCAAAGTGTTTAAGACCTGAGAAATTAAAATGGCAGACATAAGGTCATCTGGGAGGCTCAAAGTGCTTAAGACCAAAAAAATTAAAAATGGTAGACATAAGGCCATCTAGGCGGTTCACAGTGCATAAGACTTAAGAAATTAAAAATGGAAGACATGCATAAGGCCATCTTGGTGACTCAAAGTGCATAAGACCTAAGCAATTAAAAATGGCAGACATAAGGCCATCTAGGTAGCTCAAAGTGCTTAAGACCTAAGGAATTAAAAATGGCCAACACAGGGCCATTTAGGCGACTCAATTTTCTTAAGACTTAAAACCGACCTCAAACCTAAAAAGGATAAAAAGCCATCGAGGAGGCATAAGCGACGCAAATCTAAGGAATAAAAAATCAACAAGATAGCCAGGAAAATTGGCTAAGGAAAAAGTAATACTTGAATACATAAAATGAGATGGGAGAAATTCAGATATAAATACACTATTAGAAAAATAGACAAAGTTGGCTGAAATATTCTTACAAACAAGTACAAGTAAATAAAATAAAACATCGCCCCTCTCAACATCTCGAGAAATGGTCGAAGAATCACCATCACCCTTCTTAGCATTGATCTCTTCATTGATCAACTCCTCTGCAACTGTCTCATCCTCATCCGGCTCATTAGGGTACTTGATTCTTGCCATAAGATCATTTGGAAGATCGGGATGGCGAGCCTTGAATAGTTTCAGAGCTAACCATCCTCGAAGAGTCGGTCCGAAGATCCAAGTTAATCTCCTAAATTAAATGCATGTAAGGTACATAACATGAAATAAGTAAAAAATCATAAGAATATGACATCCTTACAGGTTGGAAGGGAGCCTCTTCAGCCATAAAAGGATTAGGCAGCTCCACATGAACTTCCTGCTCCAGCCCAGCATCCTTGGCCTTGCACTTTCTCTTTTTCTTAGAAGGGTCCCCCCTCGGCCGCCTGGAACTACATTATCTGAACCTTTTATCAACTCAACATCTTCTGGTTCATTCAAACATTTGTGACCCTTCTGTAATTTGCGCAAGTTCAATAACCGAGGGAAACTTAAACACTGAAAAAGAAAGAAAAGGAGAGTTAAGTTTACCTGGTGTGAGAGAACGACACGAAGTGATGGGCTGAGAGCGCGTGAAAATGAGAGGCGTGGTCCACTGAGGTGCTTTAGTGTTGAAAATAAAATGTACCGGGTCAGGGACCCGGAAAGTTTGGATAGAGAAAGCGGGAAACATTTTAGATTGGTCAAACCCGAATCCACCATCTCTTAGTGTAGAGTCACCACCAGGATTAACTCTTTCCAAGAATTAGAGTCATGTGAGGCTTAACGTCCGTGGGACAACCCACTAAGACACAAAGATTCGGGTTCGGGATAAGTTGCTTATTTCTTGTAAATAAAATAAAAATGATTGTTTTCACTAAATAAAATGACAAACATACTTGTAAATAAAATAAATTGTTTTATTTCTAAATAAGAACTTTAAATCGTCGATGTTAATTAGGCCACATGGGCCTTCTCAAAATCAAATCGAACATATGTGTAAATATTGTGTCATATCTTGTGCTAACCTTTTTGAGTGCAGGTAGATTAGGATTAGATGAATGTTTAAGATTTTATTTTCCTTTGGGTATTGCAAATATTATTTTTGGTAAATGTAATTAATAGATTAGGCGGGCGGTGGCATCCCCCTAGGTTTTGTAATCTTTAATCTTTACTTTTTCGCATTTATTTATTGCTTTATGTATGAATTTACCACTTACGAATATACGTGAATCATGCATAATAACTCGAAAATAATATAAATGCAAATATGAACAATTAAGAAATACGGTTTCCTACAAATGTAATATAATGTGATCCAATAAGTAATAAGTAACTTATCTTGAACCCGAATCTTTGTGTCTTACTGGGCCGTCCCTCGGACGTTAACCCTCACAAGATTCTAATTCCTAGAAAGAGCTAATCCATGTGGCAACTCTACACTAAGAGATGACGGATTCAAGTTTGACCAATATAAAATATTTCCGGCTTTCTCTATCCAAACCTTCCGGGTCCCCGACCTGGTACATTTTATTTTCAACACTAAAACTCCTCGGTGGGCCGCGCCTCTCATTTCCGTGCGCTCTCAGCCCATTGCTTCGAGTCGTCCGCTCACACGTGGGAAAACCTTTGGTCAAGGATGATAGATAGGATTCGACTAGCTTGACTTAGTAATTCTAATATTCATAGCCATTGCTTAGTTGATATTCTAACATGGCCACATGCCTTCCCTAAGGGCTCTAAAAGCATCTACCCTATAGTTTGAGTCGGTGAAGTTATAAACCATGTCATGCGAAATATTCCACTTGGAGGGAAGCCAAGGATGATGGTCTTCATACTTGATAAAAATGAAGTACTACTTGAAATGTTTCACCGAGTCAACTTTGTTTGTGAATCGGTAAAAACCGCCTTAGTGAGCCAAATGATAAAGATCCGCATTCACAATTTTCCTTAAAGAGGCAACCCGCCTAATGAATTCTATGTCAAACTGCATTTCCAATCCAGTGCAAATAAGATAATGCCCCACCAGGTCCATCCAAGCATTGGGATGTAATTGAGTCAGACTAAGGCGAAACTCCCTCAAAACATCACTAATACCCTTGGGTAACGGATAAATAAAGCCTGACCAAATCTGGTCCTTGTAAATCCCTAAGTACCCTTTAGGCAGACGAGTAAGGCCCTGTTCTCTTCACCTTCAATTTGGTTCAGTTCAGTTGAGCTAAGTTAAGTTCAGTTCAGTTAAGTTCAGGTCCATTAAGTTAAGTTAAGTTAAGTTAAGTTAAGTTAAGGTCTATTAAGTTCAGTTCAGGTCCATAAATTTTAATTTTAATAATGATTATTCTAATTAATTTTTAATAAAAATTAATAGTAATAATAATAAAAAGAAGAATAATG